>CATKHJ010676690.1:0-21783 GCA_949750685.1 Vernicia montana | reverse complement strand
AATTTTATTTAATGTATTCCATAAATTAAATGTTAAATAATATTATATACTTATTATTTTTAATAAGTATATTATTTTTTGTTTAATATATACTGTTTGTTGTGACTTTTTATTTGGTTTGAAATTCATGACTTATATAAATAGTAGTAGATACTAAATTCATTATAGAAATATACTGAATTTTATTTAATGTATTTCATAAATAAAATGTTCAATACTAAATGTTATTGGTACTAAAAGAATACTAAATTTTATGGTATTGTATATTGTTTGTTGTGATTTGTTCCTTTTTTTTAATAAAAGATTAGTGTTTCTGATTTATATTGATTTTTTAAATTCTAAAATTGTTATTATATATTTTTTTAAAAAAAAATCAAAACCTAGCTAATTTAAAAAAATCAAGAAAATTAATTCATTTTGAATTATATAGTTTTCAATCTAATTAACATAGGTTAGTAGTTAATTCATTTTGAATTTTCATAAATAAAATTTAATATGATTAAATTAATTTTTAATTTTAAAAGAAAGTGAAACCAATAAATTATAGGTAAAGAGAAAAAAATATGACTTTGATAGGTAAAGAGAAGAATAAGAACTAAATTGGTAAATAAGGAGAGAATATTAGGTTATTTTTGTAAAATAAAAAATCAGAAGTTAAAAAAATTATTATTTTTTTATTTTTGGGTTATTTGTGTAAAAATAAAAATAAAAAATAAAAAAAACTAAAAAGTAAGCCTAGCAAGAAGATTGGACCAAAGGCCCAACTTGAAACATATGAAGGCCCGTTTTGCACTGATAGACACTTTAGGCCCAAATACTGACTTTTTACAATTTGATTTTTATAGGAGTTTTTACGTGAACCCTCAAAATATATATATATATTTTTATATATATTTTCTCTTCTTTTTCTTTTTAAAATTACAATTTATTAAATTTTTTATTTTAAAAATATCCCACTTTTAAAAATATATCAGAAGTATAAAAAATAAAAAATAAAAAAAAAAGAGAGTATTTTTAAAAACCTAAAAAACTAAAAGGATATTTTTAAAAATAAATAAATAAATAAGTTGTATTTGGTGTAATTTCCTCATTTTTATAACCCTAATATGACTTTTTTTTTTTTCAAAATTAGTTTATAACTCATATATGTAAAATTTAAATTGCAAAAAAATATATATTATCCATTAATAAAAAAATATATTTTTTTAATGTTTAATCCGAGACTCACTGATCACTAATATATTTTTTAATTTAAATAATTATTTTTATTACTTTTATTTAAAAAATTTCTTTTGTGAGTTGAGTTCACAAATTTTATTAGATAGTTTTTGAATAATTTTCTGAGAACAGTTTTTATATAATATATTGATTGATTAATTAATATCATTAATTTATGGCGTAATTTAGTGAGATTGTTTGAGAAGTAGACGTGAAGAAACCATAGTAGGGCAAAAAGAAAAGCTTTGAAAAAGGTGTATAGCTAAGTTCTAACATTACACACATTCTCTTTCAGTATTATATAGAGAGAATAATTTTTATGAGCAGCAAAGAATAACTAGAAAATCAAGCAATCAATCCCACACTTTCACATGGCAATTACATATAGCATGCAGTGAGTGGCATTACAAGAATTCAAAATCCACATTGAAGAGATATGATATGATATGATGAGACCTCCAAACAAGCAGCTGCCACTTTCCTCTTCATCATCACTTTTGTTTCTCGTAGTTGCTTTACCTTTGATTATCATATCGGTACTTGTTGTTTTTACAGTTGTTCCTCAAGGATCTTTTTGGCCTTCTTTGCCTTCTTCAACCACATGGAGACTTGGGTTCTTTACTTCCTATCCTTTAGCTTCTTTTTCACTACCACAAGCTCCTGCACCAAGTAATTTCACCATCTTCAATAACAATGGCTTGTATTCTAACCAACTAGTATGAAATTTCTCCATTTTTTTATTTTCTTTTTTTAATTTTTAGTTAATTATATATATGTAGGATGTGACTTGACGTTTGAACTTGCAATTGTTTTGGAGACAAACTCCAGTATCATTAAGTTAAAACTTATTGAGTTATTTTTATTTTTATTTTTATTTTTATTAATTAAACTCCAGTTAGGATTTGAATTCGAAACTTATAATTTTAGAGTGCTTATTGCATTTTTATTCGGTTCAATTGCCATAGTTTTAGAGATAACTCTAGTGTTATTGCTTAATTTTTATATTTTAATTAGTCTTTCATTGTCTATCTTTTAATGTTGTCTTAACAATATTGTATTGATTTTGATTCATTAGGGGCATGAACAAGAAACATTGAATGTTAAAGATCATGATGTTGCTGTTAATGGCACTGTGAAAGTTGTGAAGAGATACAATAGGTTAGAGAAAATGGAAGCAAGTTTGGCAAGAGTTAGGTCTTCCATAAGAGAAGCTGCTCGAGTCCGAAACCTAACATCAGTTCATGAGGATGAAGACTATGTGCCTCGAGGTCCCATCTATAGAAATGCCAATGCCTTTCACAGGTACATTACTTTAAACTATATTGTTACTAGTTTTTAATCCGCCTTGTGCGGATTGTAATTATATATTTTTTTCATTAAATTTCATCGAAAGTTTAAACTATTACAATATATTAACATGGTACTAAATTGATGATGATTATTTATTTTTAAATAAAGATTAAACAAATAAATCAATTGCACTCTTAAATTTTTATTACAATTTTACTATATATAATTATGACTTATATTAAAATTAAAACTTAAAAATGTAAGATAGGAATAAAGTAATATAAATAATATTAAAAATAAATATGAAGTACATTGGTTAGTATCTAATAATTAAGCATAATAATAATTAGTTGATACCCGTAAATTGCGTGATTATAAAATTATTAATGTATTCTAAAATTTTTATTTATTTATTTTTAATATTATCTAAAATATAAGATAAAACAATAAAATTTTATGTATGTGTATATGTATATTATCATATAATATAAAAAAAAAGTTTATTAGATGTTATAAGATATTGTTTTCTATTTTTTTTCATGTATATTAGCATATACTCCCTTAATTTCAAAATAATTGTCGTTTTAGATTCTTACACAAAGATTAAGAAACCTATTAAATAGCCTCAATTATAGTAAAAAATAACTTAGTATAATTAAAATACCTATTATATTTTTCATTCTCTCTTACTTTATTAATACTTTCACTCATAATGAATAAGGGTAAAGTTAGAAGAAAAAAAAATTATTAATGCTTCGTTGATTTCTTAAAACGACAATTATTTTGGAAAAAAAAAATCTTCAAAAAACGACAATTAAAATGGAATGGAGGGAGTACATAAATATGTTTTTATTCATTGTATATATATAATCATGTAATTAATATTATGTAAATTATTTTTTTTAGGAAAAAATGTAAATTAATTTTTGAAAAAAAAAAGAATATTGTAAAAGCCAAATATTAGACTTATTTTATAATCAAGATTATTAATTGATACTACATTATTAAATTTATAAATAATTTTATTGAATTATTAATTAAATTCTCATTAATTAATCTATTATTTATCATTCAATTGATTTGAAATCAATTGAATTCAATTCCTTTAATTTGATGAGGTGGCAAAAAATTATAGATTTTTTCTCTTTGCTTTGAGATTATGATATATATATATGATTGAGCGGTATTGTTATTAAGTTTTGATAATGTAATTCAACATTTTGTGTGAATTTATATTGATTGAATGTAATGAATTTATTATAAAAAAATAAAATAGAAAATAATATAATTTGCTATGGTTAATTAAAATTAAAATTTATGTAGTATTTTGATAATTTTTTTTTCAGGAGTTACTTAGAGATGGAGAAGATATTCAAGATATATGTGTATGAAGAAGGTGAACCTCCAATGTTTCATGATGGACCATGCAAGAGTATATATTCCTCAGAAGGAACATTCATTCATGAATTAGAGAAGGGAAAATCATATAGGACTAAAGACCCACAAGAAGCTTTAGTTTATTTCCTTCCATTTAGTGTGGTGATGATGGTTGAGTATCTATATGTGCCCAACTCCCATGACACTCATGCCATTGGACGTGCTGTTGTTGACTATATTAATGTCATTTCCAATAAATACCCCTTTTGGAATCGAAGCCTTGGTGCTGACCATTTCATGCTCTCCTGCCATGATTGGGTAAGTAATCATATTCTTTAAAACATATATATATATATATATATATATATATATATATATGTATATATATATATATGTATGTATATATATATGTATATATATATGTATATATATATATATATGTATGTATATATATATATCTTCCAAGTGTTAACCAATGTTGTTAAAACTAAATCGGAGGTCAAATCAATCTCTTTATTGGTTCGCGGTCCAATTGATTCAACTAGTCGGTCTGACCAATTAAACTTAATCGATCTGTCTTTTTCTTATTTCTTTTTTAATTTTATTAAGCTCAAAATGACATAATTTTAGGCAAATTTCGATCTGACCAGTTTAACTATTTTTTCGGTTTAGATTAATTTTTTCCAGTTCACTAATCATCCGATTTTTTGTAACTTAAAAATCGGACCATTGACCAGTTCTCGGTTTAATCGGTCCAATCTAATTTTAACAATACTGGTATTTACTTATATATTTTTGTTAATATTAGTTTTTGATGGGATATATTTAATTCCTAAATAGGGTTATAAGATTTTATACTTTACAGTTTGTTTGGAACAAATAAATTTCATAAAATTTTGTAAAATTCATTTCGAATTTCATATTTTAAAAAAAAGAAAAAGACAGAGAGAGAGAAAAAGCATGAGAAAAGGAAAAATAAAAAGTATTTTTATCCATAATAATTATTTTTTTAATTTTTGTGGAATTCATTTAGAAATTCTACCTATTTTACAGTCTGATTAAAACAAATGAATTTCAAAAAATTTTGAGAAATTTATTTCTCATATTGTTTCTCTCTCTCCCTCTTCTCTCCTCTCTCTTCTTCTCTCATCTCTCTTTACTACACTTTCTTTCTCTCTCTCTTCTTACTACTTCCTCTTTCTCTCTAACATTTTTTTTCTCAACTAATTTTTTATTATATTTTATAAATTAAATATTAATTATAAATATAAAATATATTTATTTTTAATTATTTTATTTTTCTAATTATATTTATTATATTAAAAAAAATTCCAACTCGGTCACTGTATAGATTCATCTTAATTAGGCCAAGAAGATTTAGAAGATAGTACTAGTAGTAAAAGGGATTCTAGACCTGAATTCAAGTCTGCCTTAGTTTTGATTATTGACACGTTCTAAAATGAGAAATACATTGAACTTTACATATAATGCAATATGTGATTAGGTATGTTTTTATGTCTAGCCCAGCATTTACGTTGGGGCTTGACTTGAATTATTCATGACAGGAATTTCTTTGTTATGTCACAATTCTCAACTAGATTTCCAAAATATCACTTTTATTATGCTTAATTACATTTGTATTTTTTTAAAAAAATCATAAAACATTATAATATTAAATTAAATTTCAATTAACTTTTCTATGCACAGGGACCTCGCACATCATCTTATGTTCCACATTTATTCAACAATTCAATAAGAGTTTTATGCAATGCAAATACTTCTGAAGGATTCAACCCTTCTAAAGATGTATCATTTCCTGAAATTCATCTAAAAACAGGAAAAATTACGACAGGACTAATCGGGGGTCTTTCCCCTTCTCGTCGACCAATTTTCGCCTTTTTCGCCGGGCGGCTACACGGCCACATTAGGCAGTTACTATTAGAGCAATGGAAAAATAAAGACAAAGATATCCAAGTTTATGACCAACTACCTAAAAATGTGTCCTATGAATCAATGTTAAAAAAGAGTAGATATTGTCTATGCCCAAGTGGGTATGAAGTGGCAAGCCCAAGAGTAGTGGAAGCAATATATTCAGAATGTGTTCCTGTATTAATTTCAGAAAATTATGTGCTACCTTTTAGTGATGTCCTAAATTGGAAGGCCTTTTCTGTGCAAGTGGAAGTTAAGGACATACCTAAAATTAAGGACATTTTAATGGGTATATCTCAAAGACAGTACTTGAGAATGCAAAGGAGAGTGAAGCAAGTCCAAAGACATTTTCTTGTTAATGGGCCTCCTAAAAGATTTGATATTTTTCATATGATTATTCATTCTATTTGGCTTAGGAGATTGAATATTCGTATTCATGATTTTAATTCCAATTAATTTTATTCATTAACTTTTTTTTTTTTCTTTGGTAGTTGATTGTGTAAGTACCTTTTGATTTTACACTTTTATGGTGATTAAAAAGAATTAGATAAAAATATTACTTTTTTTTTTTTTTTATGTAACACTGACATATTTTCAGATAAATTTGAATAATATATTGAGATTTTTATTTTGAGCTCTCACATAAATTGAATTACAATTTTTCAATGAAATTTACAGGTTGTTTGGGAACGAGGGAAAGGAAGGGAAGGAAAAGAGTGAGGAAAGAAATTTTAGGAAGTATGTTTCCATCGTTTGGGAACATTAAGAAAACTAATGCAATGTTTGGTTAGAGGAATAATGAAAATTAAAAAGGAAAGAAAGAATAAGGTGGCTGATGAACAAAACAACCATTCTTCCCTTGTGTTGTTTAGTAATAGAAAGAGAGATAAAGAAGGAAAATGAATTTATTTTTTGTACATTGACTAAAAAACAACATGATATTTAAATTTTTATCTACAAATTAAGGATAGGTTTGTAATTATATAAAAAAATTTCTCTTTCAGTCATCTTTCTCCAAAATTTGGGAGGATATCAAATCATGGGATCCATGAGAAATAAAAAATTGAGCATATCAAATCATGGGATCCATGAGAAATAAAAAATTGAGCGTTTATCTAACTTTTATCGTTCCCATCCAATCTAAAAATCTAAATTAATAAGGTGAAATCCACATATTAAATTAAATTTTAATATTATTTGTTATATTTTAGACATTAGATTAATTCTTAATATTATTTGTTATATTTTTATGTAGGATCTTTTAATTTTAATACCTCTTCTTAATATGTATAAACGCAACGAAATATAAAAGAGCACAAAAAAATTGAGGTGTAAAATTGATTCTGATATCATGTGAAAAACTTTAAATTTAATTTAAAAATCTAAATTATTAGATGATGAGACTCAAATATTATATTAAATTTTAATATTATTTATTATATTTTTGTGTGAGATTTTTTAAATTTAATATATTAATATTAAAATTGAACGATTCCAATCCATTCATGAGAAAAGGAAAAAAACTAAAGTTGTGTAACTTTTATTAAAAACTTATCAATTATGAATTACTTTTTGATCAATGAAAGAGAAATATAATGAAAAGTTTAGTGTAAGGAACGAGTCTTTAATCTCATTTCACTTTTTTCCACTAAATTATCACATTATTGAATATCCAACGGGGATGATACACATAAATTATATATATATATATATATATATATATATATATATATATATATATAACCTTTAGATCAATCTAAATTTGATGCATCATGAATTATCTTCTCCTATTTAAAAAATTAAAAAAAAAATTGATGCATCATGCATGCAGATTTTTTTTAGAAAGGATCTATAGAAATTTGACAATTCGTTCAATTAATAATAATAATAATAATAATAATAATTGGGTCACGTTCTTGTGAAAGGCAAATTACTAATCCATTTCTATTTTTTTAACTAATTTTATTAATGAGTCCTAATTTTTTTTTGGAAACATATTAAAAGGTTTCTAATGTTTCATTCTCTCAGCAATTTAACTCCTCCGTCCAAAATTTTGACATATTTCAGTATATTCCATTAATTAAAAATTAAGAAGACAAATCTAACCTCTACTGCATTATTAAATAACTAAAATGCCTTTGTCTTCAACTTAGTGTCCTAATTCCCTTCCCCTCTCTCATTCACCACCATCACCGCCACCACTACTGCCACCACCTCCTCCAACAAACTGCCTTGCTTATTTGCACTATCAACTTGAACAAAATATCACATAAAAAAGAAAATGGAATTAGTCTTGAGTCTTTACAATAATCAATTCAAGCCTATAAAAAAATACAACTTTTAAATATGGTGACAATTCCATCTCCATCTCCAACTTTACAAAACCAACAAATCTGTTTCTTGTTCTACTTTTACTGTCATTTCCTTGATTCAAATGAAGAGCTTAAATAAATTTTGTTTCACTTACCGGCCACCATGATTCTCTCAAAACAGAAAACAATACAAATTCACCGCTATATGCCTGTACCAATCTTACACATTTAAAAAAAAAATCTGAATTGGTTTAAACAAACCTATAACCAAAGCTTAAAAAATTTTACAAGAAGGTGAAGCAGAACCATATACCATTTATGATCAGTGCGAAAGAAGTACAAGTTCTAGATAATGCCTTGTCTATCTTTCACGAGTATCACCAAATGGGTTTGAGAAGAGTGATTGGGGGCCATGCTTGTAAGGTGTTTGAGGAAATGCCTGAGAAAAAAGTGGAACACATTCTAGTTAAAAGGGTACATGAATTTCATTTGCATTCTGCTTTCTTATTTAAGAATTTAATTAACAACTTTTTTTGAAAGTGGAAATGCTTTTGATTTTGCAGTTTCTTATTTAAGAAGTTGTGTTTTGGACTAATTAAGCAAAAGTTAGTCCATTTTTGTTTTTTACGTAATATTTTGTTCAAGTTGATAGTGCAAATAAGTGAGGTTGGAGGTGGCGGTGGTGAATGAGAGAGGGGAAGGGAATTAGGGCACTAGGTTGAAGACAAGGCATTTTAATTTTTTTAATAATATGGACAAAAGTAGCTCAGTAGGTAAGGCGATTAAGACAACTGTCTTAGATCTTTCGATTATAAAGACCTCTTATATATATAGGAAAATTTTACATATAATATATATAGTATAAAGCCCCATATATATATATATATATATATAAAGTAGAGGAAAAAAAATTAAAATTTTAAAAATATAATTAACTTAATATAATTTTGAAAATATGATTAATTATATTAGCTTTTCCTTCTCTCAAAAAAAAAAAAAAAAAATCTATTAACCTTTTATAAATAGTAACATAAATCCATAATTTTTTTTCAACTACCTACTTAATTGCTACCTCTCAAATCAAAAGAAACCCTAACGTCAATTTTTTTTTCTTTTTTCTTGTGAAACGGTTACCTCATTCTATCTCCATCTTCTACTTTAAATTATGTTTTTTATTTGAATAATTGGTAAAAGAGCTTCTTAAAATTTTCAATTGTTATTGATAATTCTTAAAGTTTTCAGATTCTATTATTCACAAATTTAATTTAATTTATTAATTTATTTCAATTAGCGTTTAGTTATAATTATTATTTTGTTTATTTGTTATTCATCATTTAAGTCAACTTGTTAATCTTTGAAAATGATCGGTAGAATAAGAAATTTTTCAAAATTGATTATTTTTATTATATTGTAGATCAGGCAATATCTTCATTGCATAATAGTTTTGAACTATTTTTGAAATATGACGATATATTTAGTTTTTTATTTTGTCTTGAAAGATTAAGATTATTTTATGATAGTAGTTTAGAAAAAAAAAATGACTTCATCTTAAAAAAATTCTTAAGTATGACATTCATTATAATATAGATGGTTTTTATTTTTTTTCGGAATTAAAAATTTTTAAAAAATTTGCAAAAACATATATTAATAATCCAATTAAAATTCATTTTGAAAAAATTCTTAAGCATGACATTTATTTTGATATAGATGGTTTTGATTTTTTTTTTTTGGAATTAAAAACTTTAAAAAAATTTGCAAAAACATATATTAATAATTCAATTGAAATACTTAATCTAATAAAAGAACTAGGTTGTTTTCTAAATTATTTCATTGCATATAGAATACTACTTACAATATCTATTACAGTTGCATCTGCAGATAGAAGTTTTTCCAAGCTAAAAATTATAAAAAATTATTTATGAACAACTGTGTCTCAAGATAGATTAAATAGTTTAACAATTTTTTCTATTGAAAATGATTTATTAGTTAAATTTGAATATAAAAGTTTAATTAATAATTTTGCATCTAAAAAGGCCATAAGTAAATTTAAAGTTTAATCTTAATTTTTGATTTATTTCAGAAGCACTTGCTGTTGAATTTCTCTGATTTTATTAACTTCCTGCTGTTGTTGCTTATTATCTACTGTTGATGCCTCTATAGTCTTTAATTTAAAAATTTCATCTAATAACTTTGCCTTAGACTCTCAAAAATCTTGAGCCGCCCTTGAATACGAATAGAAGTTAAATTTGTCTTTTTAATTTTTAATTAATGGATTTGTCTTTTTAATTTTTAATTAATGAAATATACTGGAATATGTTAAAATTTTGGATGAAAGGACTAAGTAGTTGAAGGAATAAAATATTATGGGCATTTTAATGTGTTTCTAAAAAGTCAAGGACTTATTAATAAATTTAGTCAAAAGGTGGGGACAAAATAATAATTTGCCCATATGTGAAATTTTAACTTTAAATTAATTTAATTAATTAATGGGGTGGGGCTGTTTTTGATGACGAAACTGAGATGAGATCATATATACAAAAAGGATTAAATTTAATTGAAAAATAATAATAATCAGTGGTTTAGGTTGTTGACAGCCTATATATAACTATTCATCACCCTTATCCCCTTTTTCTTTATTACTATATTTATAAACTTATATTATGATGCCTCTACTTAGGCATAGCCACCGGTTCGATTTGAATTGAAATTGAATCGAAATTGATCTTATTAAAAACCGACTTGAATTGAATTGTTGCTAACAGATTACGAACCGAGACCGGCCCTACTAGGGAAGGGTTTAGTCCTGGTCTACATAATTATTAAATCAAAATTGAAACTGGTCCGGAACCGTCTAAGAATCGAACCAAAATCGAACCTGAACCGGTTCTATTGTGTTATAATATTTCAATATTTCATTGTTTATTTGATGTAAAAAATTGTATAATTTATTCTTATTAATACAATGCCAACATAAAATAACACTTAATTTAATTTGTATTATAATTTTTCATATATAATTTAATTAAATTTAAAAAAAAAATTAGTACCAAAAAAAATTATTTTGGCCCGAAACTGAACCGAAATCAAACCAAAACCAAACCAAAACTGTCCGGTTCAAGAATCAAGACCAAATCATAAATCATGGTTCAAGTCCCGGTTACATCCCCTTCTTGGACCTGAACCATCGGTTCATGAACCGTGGCCATGCCTACTTCTACTTTTTTTTTCTCTTTTTTTTTTTTACATTATAAATTTATTAATTTAATATTTTAACTTCCAAAATTTCTATAATATACATGCATTATTAATCATATTATAAATTTATCAATATAATATTACATGTCATTATCTTTTATTGACAATTATATTTTTTTTTTTACAAGATTATCAATTATATCCTTATATAATAATTAATTGTATGTTTTTATTTTTATTATTTCTTAATTTTTTATTAAATTTTATTTAAAATTGTATAATCATAGTTATTAGAAGAATTTAATTTTCATTACTATTATTATTATTTAATTTTTTTATTGAGTTTTACATAAAATGATATAAATTATATTGATTCAAAAGATAAGTGGGAATAAGCGTCTCTCTTTTTCTTTTTCTTTTTAGTTATCCTTAAGTTTTATTTCTCGAACCATCGCCGATCTTCTCTTTTGATCGGTAGTGGTTCTAATATTCTCTGTTAGATTTGATATGAATAGGCTCATCCATGTTGTTGTTGCGACATTCACCATCGGCTCCACTAATTTGTTCTCTACTTAATTACGCGTCCTCCTCTACTTTCGTTCGACGTTTCTTTTGCTCGATCTTGTTCTTTGCCCCTTGCTTCCGCCATTGCCTCCTATCTTCGTTTTTATCATATGCTTGTAAGTGAGTTTGTGCTTACTACAGCTAGAGTGATACTTTTCATTTTATTATTTTGTGTTAGATTGTATTTTGTTTTTTATGTTATTTTTTCTTCCCTTATTGGAAATTTTGTTATGTTTTCCCTTATTGCAAGTTGTTTTTTTGTTATGAGTCTGATGATGTGTCTGTGCACTGTTGCGTTTCAGATGCTCGCAAAGAGGATAGTAGTTTATCACATTGTTCCACTATTACAATCGCAATTTTTCAAAACCAATTATATAGCAGTTAGATATTCTATTAAATATTTGCGATCTACGAATTAGTTTGCTCTTATTAGGATAGTTGATTATATGTCAGGTATTTTTCTATTTAAATTTATATTCAGCCACTGACGATTAATGAAATTTAAATTTATTAAAAAAAAAGATAAGTGGGAATGAGTTACTATTCATGATGAATATTAAATTCTCCATTTTTCCCTTATTTTTTTTCATTCTCTTATTTTTTTTTTCTTTTCTCATATTTAATTATATATTAAGCATTATAAATTTGTAATTCGCTATTCATAATAAATTGGTGGATTTTTAAATAGATATTTTCCTTTCATTTTTCATTTTTCATTTTTCACAAATAGAAAAAGAAAAATTGAAAGATTTACAATTCAGAGTAAATTATACAATCAATATTTCTCTTTTAATTTTTATCATATTTTAAATTAATTATAACTAACATTTTTCTTACCTTTTAAGATCATATATCCACAATAGATTAAAAATAAGATTGAATACCCAAAATCTATTCTTTTAATTGTTATTATTTGATACAATTTATTATCATATAACATACCTTTTAGTTTATTATTTATCAATAAATAATGATATTACATTTGATGCCATAATTTATATACTTATATATAGTTTCTCAACTTTACAGTTATTATTTTTTATTAATTACTTAGATAAATTGTTAGTAGTCAATATAACCGCTATTAGCATGTGAAGGATAAGGAGAATTTATACATGTTGTTTTCCTCTAAAATATCATATTTTAATTTTTTTTATGTTTCACTAAAAGGTATGTTGCTATTGATTAGTTCATATGTTATATGGTGGATAAGTTTTACCTAAGAATTTTTTTTTAAAAGAAGTCATATAATAATAACAGTTTCATTAAAAAAATATTTGTATATTTTAAATATTTTAATTTCTCTTTTTTTTCTAATTTTATTTCACTTTTAATCTATAATTTGAATATGAAAAGGGAAAAGTCATTAATTACTTTATATATTAATTTCATTTTATCTCAAAAGTGGAAATTTTTTATCTTAGAACTCTTATTTTTATATAATATTTTTTATAGTTTAAAATAATGAGATTTTGTTTTAGTAAATATTAAGAATGACAAAAATAAATTTTAGAGTGATATTTAAATTAAGAATTTGAATAAAAAAATTTAAAATTTCTTATTCATGTCTATTGATTGTAAAATAGAAATATAAGAGTGCAATAAAGAGATATGTATAGATAAAGATATAATAGGTTTTTAAATAAAATATTGAGAGTATACTATATTTTCCTTGATTAAATATTTTCAATAATTATTTATTTTAATATGCTTATTATGATTAGTTGGTATAAAATATTTATAAGTTCAAAATAATTGAGACAAATTTCATTATTTATGTTTTAGAAGAAAATTTAAAAAATTTAAATTTTGTGGATAATAATTTTCTTTATAAATTTTAAAGAAAAAATCATTATTCATGTAATTATTAAAACAAATATTATATATTTATATTATTATTTTTATAAATAGTATATTTTTATATATTAACTTATTAAAATCAATATTTAAGATATGAAAATAAAATTATTAAATTTATCAATTAAATAAATATAAATTATTTTAAATAATTTAAAAGTTGGACACCGCGTGCTTAACTTTTTGCCACCACACCAATTTAAGAATTGGTGTACTGATTTTCAATCATAATTGAAGTGTAACAAATGAATATTTCAACGAACCAATTAATAATAATAAGTTTTATAAAAACAATTTAATAAATTACTTTATAAACATATTGTATATATTTTATTATAATTCATAAATTTATAGTGAATATGAAAAGATATATATATATATATATATATATATATATATATATGTGATAAAAATTTATTTCCATAAATAGTGAATTAAAATTTCACTTATATATGTAATTGATGATGACATTTTGTGGAGGAGAAACATTATATACGCATCTCACAAGATGATTTCATGAATCATAGAAATGTTTTTCTTCTTCTTGTTTTTTTATAAAAATAAAAAATAAAAAATTAAAGTGGATATTATCTATCTAACTCAATTTATAATAATTGAGGCATATAAGATTATATGTATTCATTAATAGAATAATGTAATCAAAGCAATAATAATGTCATAACTACACATTTCGTACATAGCGTTTACTTAATTTGTTTGATTGCATAAATACCTTTTTTTTTTTTTTTTTTTTTGCTAATTAATGTAATTATCATAATTTTAGTTAATGTAATGGTCATCACATCACTTATAAAAAAATAAATATATATATATATATAATATACTAATAAATTTTTGATTTAATGAAATTAAAGTCGTATTATCAACTTTAAAGTTTTGATTACTTAAAAAATAATAATAAAAAAAAAAACATATCAACTAAAAGAACCCACAAATAAAATGTAATGTAATAAAAGCTGTAACATTATAACCATTATAATTTTATATTTGCAGAAAATGTGGTAATAAAGTGTAAGGAAAAAATAAAAAGGTAAACGATATATTGTTAGAGCAATTTTTATTAAAATTATAACAATGACTTTTTATAAATAATAGACTGACATACCTCTCTTCCATCACTATTCAATTTTCCCATTCCTTTTAATTATATTCAGTATTGCATAAAAATTCTCAGGAAGTCGCGTTTCGAAAATATTTTCTTACTGAAAATTCACGAAAACTTGTTTGAAATGTTTCAAGTACATTTCCGTAATTTGAAAAAATTAGAAACTCGTTTCATAAACGGAAATTCGTTTCCAAGATGAAAAAAAGTCAACTCGCTCAAGTCAACCTATAAACAAAAATATCTACTCCCGACTTTATTTTTCCTTATATATATAATTATTAGACCCATATTTGTAGTGGGTTAGAATTTATTAGGCCAAACAATGATCAATTAATTTAGGCCCATGAGTTGAGGATCCATGAAAAATAACACCCTACAGACTCTTGGGAGCCTAGGCTAAATTCTTGACAATCTCTAGAGGATTCTGGAAGCAAACGTGGCTATAAAAGGAGTATAAGAGACTATAAGGAGATATTGGTTTGGAAGTTAGAACGTGCGTCTAGGAAGTGAGATTAGTGGATAAAGAGGTTACAGAAATGGAACTTGAAGCAAAAGAAAAGGGGCTTAGTGGGGGAGTGGAGCTAAATGTGGGAACTAACCACCTGCTAAGCACTATAAATACAAGGAAATTCTAAGAACCAAGGACCAACAACAGACAATCAACAATCAATCAAGAACAACAAATTCAAGCTACTCAAACAAATCATTCCAAGCTTCCAAAGCTTTTACATTTCCTATCAAAGCCTCTTGGCTTATTTTCATTTACTTTTCAAAGTCTTTGTAAAGCCTCTTGGCTTTTATCATTTAATTTTCAAAGTTTCTTCAAATTACAAAATCATTGTATTTAATGTACTCAAATTTACATTAATACAAGCCAAAAAGTTACAAAATTACATTTCTTTTAGTTTTCTTTCATGACAATTGGTGAATCTTCAACTAGTAAATCCAAGGACCTTAAGAGACTATTGTCCCTTTGTCTCTTTCACAATCTCTTGAAGAAGTCAGAAACGGGTGAGACCCCCAAGAGTCTCTGGCACTCCTAGCATTCATTTAATAAAAAAAGGGCACCAATAATATTTTGGCACGTCCAATGGAACCTCTGTCACGTAATGCCGCCAAAAAAGAATAGTAAGGATAAAGAAACTGCTGAAACTACTGTATTTCAGGATGCAGAGGAAGTGGCTGCAACATCAGTGCTTGGATACGCACCTCAAATGGTTGAATAAATTAAGAAAACTCACAGTCCCTTGCGGGCTAATGATCTTCCAGAAAAAATAACTCAAGAGGCTACTGCTTCTCAGGGCATTGATGGACGCCTAAATTCTCTGGAAAATAACCTGTATTTTATGGGGAAGATTATGGCAGACATCAAGACTCTGTTAGAGAAAGTAGTCAAGTAGTCTCTGAACAGTCTCTTACCTCTGATGAGGCTGCTACTAGTCTCAACCAACCCATAAGACAAACTTATGAAGAATCCTTGGATTTGGTGGAGTCTAATGGCATACTTCCAATGGAACGCCAACCTGCACTACAACAAAAAAAAGGAGACTCAAAGTTTGTCCAAGGTTCTAACTAATACAGGCTGCCCTTACAAATGGCAAGCTTTCTCAGACACAGTCACAACAGTTGCCACAACAGTTCCAGGGACATACAACCCCACAGAATAATCCTGTAGTCTATAATGGAGAGCAGGGGTGTCAAAACGTGTTGGTGAGTCGTGTTCGTGTCGGGTTGATATACTCAGGTGACACGATTAGGGTTAACACAAACACGATCCATTTATTAATCGTGTCACCCTAACACGACACGAAAATTAAACGGGTTACACGAATACGATATGTGTAACCCATTTATTTAATTGGGTCATGAACCCGACACAATCCATTTAACCTGTATAATATTTATAACCTGAAAAATGTAATATATTTATTATATAAATTAACTGTACTATTATCCATAAATCAAATTATGATTAAAATTGTAAATTCATTAAAAATTTCATATTTCATATCTTTTTCAAACATTCAAGCAAGTACCATCAAATAAATTTAAATAAAATTTTGTTTATTTTTGATTTTTTTGTCATTTTATTTTTTTATTAATTTTGTTTATCTCTTCTAATACAATATAAATGACTATTTTAACCCTTAATATTACTAAAAAATATACAGGCTATAAATGGGTTGGGTTGGATTGACACTATCCAACACGACATATGAAATTAAACGGGTTGTAACGGGTTAGCATGTCAACCCGTTACACGACTCGTTTAAGCAGTATCATAAACGAGTCAACCCGTTTACCGACATGGACCTGCTAAAACTCAACCCTAACACGAAAATTTTTCGTATTTAGTTAATCGGATTAGCGTGTCATGACCCTTTTTGACACCCCTAATGGAGAGGAAACATCATATGCACAAGTTTCAGGCTTGGGGGGCAATCAAAGATTGGGAACAAGAATTCACATACTTGAGATTGCTCAAAATCCTCCAGTCCCTCTTGTTCCTCCTTTACCTCAGGTGAATTTAGAAGCTGTTAGAGATATTGTGCAAGAGTTATATGGTCCAGGCTTGCGTCAAATTGGTAGGCTGAAATTCTATAAACCATATCCCCCAGCTATTGATCGAGAGAATCCTTATCCAAGGGGATATCGAATCCCAGACTTCACCTTGTTCTCTGGGGAAGATGGACAGTCCACATTAGAGCATGTTGCTAGATTCACAATACAATATGGAGAACTGGCAAATTATGAGAATTTTGGTTTTTATAAACTAAGATTGTTTCCAAACTCATTGACAGGCCAAACATTCACATGGTATTCAACATTACCTAGGGATTCAGCACATTCATGGCAAGAAATGGAGAGAAAATTTCATACCCAGTTTTTTAGAACTGAGCCTAAGGTGTGTGTGGCTGAACTGTCTAGAATGACACAAAGAAGTGGAGAGTCTACTGACTTGTTCATAACCCGCTTCAAAAAGCTGAGAAGTAGATGCAAAGTCTTCTTGCTAGAAATCGAATTTGTGAATATGGCACAAAGGGGACTTGACATCGAGCTCAAAAAGAAATTTCGGCGGATGAAATTCATAGACTTTTACGAGCTGGCTGCAAAAGTAGCAGAGTATAAGAAGTTACTAAGGGAAGATAACAGAATGAAAGCTATTGGGACTTACTTTTAAGAGGTGGGTACCCAAGAGACTGCTGTTGCGGACCTTGCTAATTCTAGATCTCAAGTCTGTCCAGTCCTAATGCGACCGCCACCTAAGCCTGGAGATGCTTGGAAGAAGACTTAAACTCCCTCAATGCAGTACACCTTTGATATGAGCAAGACTGAAAAGATCTTTGATTTCCTCCTTAGAGAGGACTTCATCACTCTACCTGTAGGTCACCGCATTCCTGCAAAAGAAGAAGTCAAAGCAAAAGAGTACTGTAAGTATCATGACTCATGGAATCATACAACTAATGCATGCTGGTCTTTTAAAAATGTCATTTAGGATAGGATTAATAAGGGGATATTGAAGTTTCCTAAGAAAAAGAAAGAGACTATGTTGATTAATGAAGACCCCTTCCATCATGTGGCTGTTGTCAATGATATTAGAGTGGATCTGTGTGCTCTAATAAATGAGAAAAAGAAAAATAATCAAGGAGCACTAAGTGAGAAAGCAAAGGATATATGGGTTTCTAGGAGTCTTGATCAAAGTTTGCCTAAGAGTCTGCACAAGGGTCTGTTAGAGACTATACCAGACTTTAGCATGAAAAAGGGGAGTCTACCTCAGATTGTCCAATGAAGACAGCCTAGGATGGTCAAGGGTCTACCCCGGAGTCTTGATCAAAGTTTGAATAAGAGTCTTCACAAGAGTCTGCCGGGGACTAGGGATCATTTTAAAATGAAAAATGAGAGGCTATATTAGACTTTTCATCCTCAAACTATCACCCAAAAGAGGCAGCCCATGATTAATAAAAGTCATCCTAAGAGTCTTCACCAAAGTCTGCATCAGAGTGGGTCCAAAAATCTATTAAAGTCTATACCAAATCCCAACATAAAAAAGAAAGAGTCTACCTCAGAATTTTTATCCACCAGCTGCTACCCAGAGGAGACAACCCAGGTTTGTGCTACCACCTGTGGAAGTCAAGGAAAACTAATGGCACATTGTCCGCCATAAAAAGTTTCCATAGTCCCTTACTAGAACTCAAAAGAGGAGACTTCAAAGGAGGAGGGCAGCTGCAAGGATAGAGAAATCTGGCACAAAAGAACAGAATAAAAATCAAACTACGCAAAAAGTACCCACAGACTTGGAGTCTATTGGTAGTTCACAAGATGAGGTGATGCAAGTAATTAAAGTGGGCTGAATTCCCATACCTTTGAAGTGTTCAATGGCAACCATCACTTTGCCAGCATCATTTCAAAGGCCTGAGGATGGGAAGTCTGAAGAGGAACCTCAAGAAGAAGTGAAGACTCGGGGGCAGCCTCTAAGAAACATACTATGTGCAGTGGAGTTATCATCCAAGCTACAAAGCCTGGAGTTCCAACGAGAGTTATATTTGAGAAGCCTGCTGAAAGGATGACAAAACACATTAAACCACTGTATATTAAGGCTCATCTTAATGGGAGGCCCACTTCTAGAGTCTTGATAGACAATGGTTCTGTTGTTAATATCATCCCATTGAAAATGGCCTTGGAATTTGGTAAGACCGAAGATGATCTCATAGCAGCAGATGTATTTTTCTTAACATTTAATGGGGAGGTCACAAAGGCTTTAGGGGTCACAAAAGCTTTAGGGGTCTTACCTGTGGAAATCCAAGTTGAGAGCAAGACCGCTCTCACGACATTATTTGTGGTAAATTCTACTGCCACTTATCATGCTTTATTGGGAAAGGACTGGATTCATGCCAATTAGTGTATGCCGTCCTCATTCCATCAATTCCTCTTGTTTTGGAAACGGGATGAGGTGGAAATAGTGTGGGCTGATGGGAAGCCATTTAAAGCCTGCACGGATGTAATGGATGCTAGATTTTATGATGGAAGTATTGGCCCAATTCAATTCAAAGGCAAAAATAAATATGGGGGGCCAAAAACACTTACCATAGTGAACTAGAAGGATTGCCAACAACAAGTCAAGAATCTCCTCTAAAAGTCAGTGATTGTGCCTTACCATAGGCCGATAACTCAGCCCATCATTGAAGAGGTTGAATGACTAAGCACACTTAAGAAGAAAAGGCGGTAGCTGTAGCCACTTTGTTGAAGGCACAAGTGCAGCAATCTCTGGATAGGTTATTGGCCGAAGAGATTCAAGAGACTATAGGTGCTGAAGTGATCTTTGAAGGGGAACAACCTGAGGAGGTGGAGGAAGTTCAACTTCACGAGTTGAAAGATACTCCACCCAAGTTGGATGATGCTATGACTGAAGTCCAAGATATTTTTGGAGAAGTCAATCTAGGGACTCTTGAGAAGCACAGGGTCATTTGCATCAACGGTCTGCTCCAGCCTACATTAAAAAAGAAGATAATTAAGTCACTAAAAGAGTTCAAAGATTGCTTTACTTGGAAAAATGATGAAACTCTAAGATTGAGTAGGAGACTCATGGAGTTTGAACTCTCTATCAAGTCAAACTTTTGTCCCTTTGACCAGCCCTTAGAAGGATGTCACACCATATAGGAAATGAAGGAAGTAAGTCAGTAATAGGCCGATCCCACAGCCACAACAATATGTCACTTGTAAAAAAAAAAAAAAAAAGGTTACAATGACATATCCAAGGTCGACAACACGGCTATAATCTATAATAAGTAGGCTGTGAACCCTCAATTTTGCACCCTTAAGATGCTGCTGCAACTTAACACCTGCTAAATTTCGTACGCTACGCAGAGCCGGTATGGCAGTTCCGCTAGCAGGTTAGCGGGCAGGGGTCAAGGGGGCAGCGCCCCTTGCGGGGGTGGAGGGGCAGCACCCCCTCCAAAAAATGAATTTTCATGCATAATATTACAAGGAGACTGACACTTTTCTGACCCTGACTAGACTTTCTGTACCAAACAACACCTTTCCAAAACTGATCGAATTTTTACCAAAACTGACTGCCAAAATGTTCGATAATTAATTTTGGATCTAACGCCACCGATCAGAAACTTTTCAGGCTTTAGAATACCCCAGAAACTGACTTGGAACCTTCAAAAACTGACCCGAAGAAGTCCTGAAAGCCGAACCGGAGCCCAGAGCCACGCGGAGCCGCGCAGAGACATGCAGCGTCCGCGTGTACCCCTTGCGGAGCAGCATGTCGTTCACGCGGCGTCCGCGTGGCAGCCACGCGGAGCCGAGCGGAGACACGCGGCGTCCGCGTGTACCCCTTGCGGAGCCGCGTGTCGTTCACGCGGCGTCCGCGTGGCAGCCACGCAGAGCAGCACAGAGACACACGACATCCGCATGTAACTCGTGCAGAGCCGCGTGTCATCCACGCGGCGTCCGCCTGGAAGCCACGCGGAGCAGCGCAGACCGCACGCACCTCCTTATCCCTATTTTGCGGCTCTGTCACTTTTTGCGCAATCCATAAAATACCCCTCATTTTTCTGCTTTTTTATACCCTTTTTGGTTTTTTTTTTCACCCCCATTTTCTCTATAAATATCGTACTTCCTTTCACTTCAAAACACACCTCAAAAGCTTTTGTTGATTTTTCAATTGCTTTCTCTCTCTCTCTCTCTCTCTCTCTCTCTAATTAGCTTTATTCCCTCCAATTAATTAGTTAGTTAATTAAAAATTAATTTTAATTAACTAATTAATCATTTTTTTTAAATTCCCATCAACTCTCAATTAATTAATTAATTAAAAATTAATTTTAATTAATTAATTAATCCTTTTTTAATTTCCCACCAACTCTCAATTAATTAATTAATTAAAAATCAATTTTAATTAGTTAATTAATC
>CATKHJ010676652.1:0-11978 GCA_949750685.1 Vernicia montana | reverse complement strand
TATATATATTACCATTTTAATATTTTCACTAACTTGTAAGATTTTGAAGGAATAAAGTGATTTATAGAAATTCATTTTTTTATTTAAAAAAAAATTATATTTTTTTTAAATTTATTGCATTAAATTTTTTTTTTATGTCATATGGAAACATGTAGTTGATCGGATCAAATCTAAAAGAATTAAAAGGACTAAAGAATAGCATTATATCTCCATTTCTTTTAATTCTTTTAAATTGGATCCAATCAACTACTAACCCATCTGCAAAGGTATGTCCAACATCAATGTAATCCTTAATGTTTTCACTTACCCTGAAATTAGACATATTCTTTTACTTAAATACTAGAAATTTTTCATTACAGATGAAAAACAAAAATCTAACATGAGTAATACCAAACATCTTAAAATGAATGAAGATTAACATTGTTTCTCACTTCTTTTTTAGAATGTCTGGTATGACTCATGTCAAAATTTTTATTTCCAGTCACAATGGATATTTTCTAGTATTTAAATACAAAAATATGTCCAATTTAAAATCTCAATCTTGATTAATGAGTTTTTAACTAGCATTGTATTTTTTAGTACAAAGTAATTAGAGAAATCAATTACACTTAGTATATTAGTCTGTATTCATTCGTAATAAAATAGAATTGGACAAATCCATGCCTACTTCTTAACAGGAATGAAGAATATCATTGTATCTCCATTCCTTTTAGGAAGTAGACATGAATTTATACAATACCATTTCATCATGCATAAACACAATCTAATATTTAAGTACAATGATATTTTCAATTACTTTGTAATTACTAATTAATGTTACCTAAAACATTGAAATTGGACATTTCATTATACTTAATTAAATACTAATAAAATTGATAAAGCTCTGAAATTTAAAGATTTTATGGGTGTAATACCATACATCTTAAAAGGATTGAAGATTAGCATTGTATCTCCCTTCCTTTTTAGAATAGATGGTATGACACCCGTAAAATCTTTAAATTCCAGAGCCTCATCCATTTTACTAGTATTTTAATGTAATTAGATATGCAATTTCAATGTAATTCTGTAATACCCCAGGTTATGATTAGTCACATTAGGCAATTGAGAATGAATGAGAATAAACCTTGATGGTAAGAGTGTTCGATTGAGACTTGCTGGACTATGACAAGGTTGGTGACAAAAGTAAGAATGTAATAAGAATGATTGTAGAAATGAGGATAGATTACAAGATGAACCTATATGGGAGATGATAGAAATGATGAGAGACATGACATGAAGAGAAATATGTACGAGTTAATTGATAAGGAATATCAATATGATGGACGAACACAATATGGTGTATGAAGACTGAAGAACTTGATGATAGAAAATGAATAGATGGATTCAGTTCAACGAGATGAGTGAAGTGAACATGTGGCAAATCTAGAACCTTGATAACAAAGTCAGGAAAGATCGTAGTGTATGAAGGGAATCAGGTAAGACTAAACTAGACGAGGCGAAGACGAGCTGTAGACTCGATGATAGGACTTAGATGTCAGTATATATTTATGAGGAAGAAATGGTAAGTTTTATGATAAGGCTTCGATGTCTTAGATAATTGACGGAGTGAACTAGTGGGTTCGTAATGACAAAAAGAAAGGTTTTAGTGGAGATAGATATTTTTGTAAAGACTAAGTGTTGATTAGACGGAAAGTCATCTACCACTGACAATTTCTTTCAGATCATTAATGATAATTTTCTTTTCCAAGAAAAGTTACCGTCTCAATAAAAAGTTTATATTACCAATGTGTAAAGTCTTTTCATAAAACACTGTTGACCGGCTTTATGTCTTTTCATAATAGAAGCCATAATTACTTCTTCTCTATTTAAAGACCCCAAGACCCTTCAGTTTCATTTTAAAAATGATTACATCTCTCTCTAAATTTAAAATTCTGAGTTTTCCTCTCTAGAACTCAAAAGAAATAAGATTTCAAAACCTAAAGAACTTTCTCTCTAAATCTTCTTCTGAGAGAGTGAATGATTGTAAATGAAACCCAAAGAACTAAAAGGTAAATGATTCTTCCAGTTTTCTTAAAAAAGCTACAAGTGGGTCTAGAGGATAGATATGTGGATTCAATAAGCCTAAGGATGAGTGAAGCTAAACTTAGTGATGATCAGAGCCTAGGTAGTGATGTATTGATCTAGGATGATTAGGAAATTATTGAGGAGTCATGGGAGAAAATATTGATGGTGATGACTTTGATCTTTATTAGAGAAGCTGTCATCGGAAGTGATGAAGATCTTCTCTATTAGAGGAAATGGCACCCAAAGATGATAGGGAAATCAAAAGTGGAAAAGGAACTAGAGGAGTGCCAGAGAGCCTGATGAGGGGATATAATGAAGAGGTAAGATTATAGGAATGTTTTCTTATTTCTTGTAAGTTAAGAAATGCATGAACAATTCAATGAAAATTTCTCCTTGCATTTTGTTGAAAACCATCCCTTTACTAACCTTCTTAATAACAATATTTTCATTAGTGTTACCATTACCTTCGGTAGGTAACTAAAAATGTAATTCTTTGTAAGTTCTATCGAAAGATAAAATAAGCGAAGCCATTCTTATGTAAGCGAGGTCATTCGGACCAAAGTTGTATTATTATAAACTGGATAGTCCTGATTGTAATCAACTTCCTTTGTAATCGAAGTTAACTTTCTGTAATAGACGAAGGTCATTCGGATCGAAGTCATCCCATTGTAATCGAAGCCATTTGGAAAAATTATATAAATAAAATGATATGAAAAGTTTCTCTTAAGTAAAATTTGTTTTATATATATATATATATATATATATATATATATATATATATATATATATATATTGTTGTTGAATGATTAAATTGACAGAACGCCCAACTAATGAGGGTATTCATTAGACCAAGCGCACTAGTGACTTGACTAACTGGGTCTTTAAACTAAGATGTATTCTCACAAGCATGCAGAGATGTTTCTTAGCTAAGTAGCAGCCCATGATGTTTACGAAGAGCATATGAGTTAACTCATAGTGTCTTCGATGGATTATTACATATATCACGACAGTATTACAATGGTACTACAATGATAGAGACTTTTGATAAATGGCTCGTCCACCATTAAATCTCCAATGGATAATGAAAGTGAGGTTTGCGGTAATGTAGAAAAAGAACATGACTTACAAATGTACGTTCTATCAGTTTAAATGAAAGAAAACAATAAATAATAAGAAAAGAATGTTTATGAAATATTTCTTAATACTTATGATCTTGAATCCTTACTATAAAAATATTTTATAAGTGTTATACTTTTTCTCCTATTGCTTCGCTAATTTCTTATCAATGTATAATTCTCTTCGATATTGCTTATTCATGAATTTCCTTGTCTCTAATGCATTTCTATGATTTTATTGAGTTGACGGATCACCACATTATCTGTGGATTTTAGAATTTTGCTTAGAAGTTTTCAGGAAGAAAATCTTAGAGAAGTTAGAAGCGAAGGCCTAAGGCCCTCGTACCGAGTGAATAGGCTTTTTCTATTTATGATGAAGAAGGTATTCGGTTTAGAATAGAACATAGAAATAGAAATGTTGGGCTTTAATTGTAATAGTTTTTCTTAAGTCATATATGTTGATGAATATAATGGAAAGTATGAAAACTCTAAGTATTAATTTTGTAACGAAGTGATTTACATGAATAACAATGAAGAGAAGCTTTCATAAGATTTATTTTATATGGTTATATATTTTGGCCCACAAAAGACTTCGTCTAAGATGATCATGATGTTAAGTATTTAGATCTCGGGAAAAAAAGGGTTCTATAAGGTGATTGGTGGTCTTAAGCCTACCAATACCCTAACACCATCGCGCCTCGGTCAATTGAAAGAGATATGAGCTCGTTGATGAGCTAATTTAAGAGAGTGCCGAGGACGGAGCATGACAAATTAATTGGTAATAAATAAAGTAACCCTAGTTTTGTAAGTGGAGAATTTAATTTCAATTTATTTTAAAGTAACCCTACATTTTCTAAACTAATTAATTGAAAATGCAAAAACAATTTAGGTTTTACTACGATATGCTCATTTGAAACAAGCATGAAACCAACAAATGATATCATATGCCCATTTGAAACAAGTAAGAAACCAAAAAAACACATTACATATACAAAATATGAAACAAAGATGAATTGTTTCAAATCCAACCAATTCAAACATAATAGAATTCAACAAAACCCATATCAGAATTCCCAAAACCAAACAGCCAAACTATTTCAAAAGAGCTATAAATCTTAATACCAATTTTCATCTGAATCAAAATAACACTCATCTGAGCTAAAAGCCATACTAAAACTGAAAATTAAAGCAAAACCCAAAATTTGATAAACCATTAAAGATATGACTATCAAGCCAACACAAAATTAAAATAACATGCAATGGGTCAACTGTGTTCAATCCTTTTTTACTAACACAAAAAGAGAATATATCGTTACAAGGGAGAATATAGCGTACTAGCGTAGAAGAACGAAATGAAAAGTTTTTCATCTCGTGTTTCATTTCCAGTATGCTATAATCAGCCTAGCATACATCCATGATCGATCGGAAGTTATTTTTTGGGACTTGTGCTGTAAGGGGCAAATCATAGTGGTTTACTAAGGGTAGATTGCGGGTTTCAAGCATTATTATAGTCCAAGGGAAAAATCCGGTAGAGTTTCCCCTAAAACTAGACTATAACCCCTTGAAAAGAAAAATCTAACAAAAATATTCTATATATGAATCCAAATATCTCAATCATCAACCTAACCCCACCCAAATATCTCAAATATCAAGTTGTGTAAATTACAATATTGTAATCCACCCCCCTCCCTCTTAATAATGACTTTTCACCAATTTTTTAAAATTTTGATAATTATGATATATGTAATGATTTCGAATTCAATACTCTCACTTTCACTCCCCAAAAATTCACATTCTTGAATAAAATGAAAAACTTAGCTAAATTTTATTTGATTGGCACTGTTAATTAATCATTAATTAGTTAGAAAAATTCATATAATTTACATTTGCATGATAAAAATAATAATATTTTCACTTCTCTGAGTCAATGAAGCCTAAAATACAGTGGGATTATTTAATAGTGAAAATCTAAGCAAGGATAGACAACTAATAACCAAAGCATTTTTTTTGCATGTTGATTAAAAAAAAGATCATTTGAAAAATGAAAGTGTAAAATAATAACTATTCCACGGTTTTTTTTTTTTTTTTTAATGTAAATGCAAAGAACCTTTATAATTTTACAAGTTTTAGGCAATCAACAGAAACTCTTACATATCCTTGAAACCCAACATCTGAATATAATAATATGTTGTAACCGTAATTAATAGAACTTTATTAATTATTTTTTTTCTTTCATTTCTTCTTGTATCATTTTAACAAAAGAGAGCGAAGTCTTATTCAATAAAAAAAATTAGCTATTAATTGGCAAAAGAGTGCAAGGAGTAAAGTTAATTGGCAACTCATAGTCTTGAATATCCAACATCTTAATATTTTAAGTTCTATTAATTGGCAAGCAATTAGGAATTTATAGATCCTAATAGAGAAATTGTTTGTGGTCCCGTTGGGTCAAGTTAGGGTTAGATTCGCCAAATTTGGATATTTTGAAATTATAGTTCAAGTTTAAATTTAGGTACTCAAAATCAATTTTAAAAAACTTGGATTGAAATTCATTTAAAAATTGTCAATTCCATCGATGTTTTTACCATATACTGCATTTCCCCCCCTTAATTTACCTAGGTTCAAATATGAATTTGGAGAGAAAAGGTCCCTAACCCAACTTTCTTTTGTAGGAGAAATTAATCATAAAACTTTAATTTTATCCTACAATGATTTAAGAGAAAGAATACAAAGCGGAAGCGTACCTGATGAATTCATAATAATTTCAATTAAGGATGATGAACTTGATGGGTTGTAATCTTCCAATTGTAGGGTTTTCCTTAATTTTCTTAGGTTTTCTCTTCTGATGGGGATGAAGAGGGAAAAAATACATTTTCTATAATTGGGGACCATAACTCTTTTTAAAAATAACTACCAATAGCAGTTATTCTTTCAAGTTTTAATATTTCTAATTTGATCCATCATCAAATTAGAAATATTGCTTATGGTATCTACACAATATCTTTCATGATAATTATGCCTTTAGCCATAAAACTAAATTCTAAATAGACCACTTTGATTTTGACTAATAAAATAATGGCTTAACACATTTAGTTATTACATGTGTGGCCCCAATTTGATATTTAATTTTTTTTTTTTAACAATCTCCCACTGGGCCACATATGTATCCGTATAAATGTGTTAGACTTTATGAGCTCAAAAATTTGCCATTACAAACATAGGACATATCCAAACAATCTCGTCTATTAGTTAAATCAATTTAGAACCAAAGTGGTTTTTATTATATCAATCATAACTAAACCCATCAATGATCACTAATTTTAACATAACCAAATGATATAGACCAATCATGAAATGTGTAACATGAAAATCACATGAATGTGATCTGTACATGTCGATTTTCAACTAGTCATGCTTTACTTTAGTGAGATCATTTAGCAACTTTATTGGTACAGATTGTGATAAATAGAATACCAAACTTAATTTTTGATTAGAAAAATATCCAAATGCAAAAGTATGCATGCATTAAGTCAAACATAGAACACAAGATAAAATAATGACATACTTCCACTAAACCATAGATTCCTTATACTCTAAGACACCCATGTGAGCAGTGTGCTCATGAAAGACCTTAGGTGGAAGACCCTTTGTAAGAGGGTCTGATATCTTAGAGTTGGTCCCTAAGTGTTCTATGGAAATTTGTCCACTCTGTACCCTCTCCTTTACAACTAAAAACTTGATGTCAATGTGTTTCGACTTGGTTGAACTCCTATTGTTGTTGGAGTATAAAACAATTGATTTGTTGTCACAATATAACTTAAGCAGTCTTTCAATTCCTTCTATAATTCGCAACCCAGTGACAAAATTCCTCAGCCAAATCCTATGGTTGGATGCCTTATAACATGCTATAAATTATGTTGCCATGGTGGAAGATGCAATAAGAGTTTGCTTGGCACTGCGCCAAGAAATTAAACCATCAGCCAACAGATAGGTGTAGCCTGAAGTGGATCTCCTATTGTCTTGGCATCCAACAAAATCAGAGTCAGAGTACCCAGTGATCTCTAAATGGTCTGACTTCCTATATGTGAACATATAATCCCTTGTTCTCTTCAAATACCTTATAACACTTTTGGTTGCTTTCCAATGATCCATTCCTGGATTGCGTAAGTATCTGCCTAACACTCCAACAATGTATGCTATATCCGGATGCGTACAGACTTGAGCATACATTAGACTCCCTACAACTGATGCATAGGGAATCTTCTGCATTTCATGAATCTTAAGGCTTCCTTTTGGGCACTGACTGAGACTAAATTTATCTCCCTTAGCAACTAGGGTATCACCTAGTTTACAATCCTGCATGCCAAACCTTTTAAGTACCTTATCAATATAGCTTTTTTGTTATAATCCTAGAATACCTCGAGATCGGTCCCGCTGTATTTGGATCCCTATACAAAGGAGGCGTTATCAAGATCCTTTCATCTCAAAATTGTGTGATAGAAATCTCTTGGTTTCGTGCAACATGCCTATATCATTAGTGGCAAGCAGTATGTCATCAACATATAACACCAGGAAAATGTACTTCCACTGAATTTGTGATACACAAAATCATCAACAACATTCATCTCGAAAACCAAATGAGAGAATTACTTGATAAAATTTGTGGCACCATTGACGAGATGCTTGTTTTATCCCATAGATGGATTTTGTCAATTTGCAAACCATATTTTTTGGGTCTCCTGACACAAAGTTTTATGGCTGCACCACATAGATTGTTTCATCAATGTTGCCATTGAGAAATGTTGTCTTGACATCCATCTGGTGAAGCTCCAAATCATAATGTGCAACAAGAGCTATGATTGTCCTAAAATAGTCCTTCGATGAAACTAGAGAGAAGGTCACTTTATAGTCAATCCCTTCCTTTTGAGTATAGCCTTTAGCCACAATACGGGCCTTATCCATTTGCAACCAATGGGTTTCACACCTTCTAGTAATGGGACAAGTTCCCAAACCTTATTGTCTTGCATATATTTATACTCCTCATTCATTGCTTCAATCCACTTTTATGCTTTGGAATCTTGTAAGGCTTGATGGACATTGATTGGATCATCTTCCATCATACCATTATTTTCCTCATGTTCCTGAAGATATACTATAAAATCATCCGAAAATAACATTTCTCCTTTCTCTTGTGGATCATCACAAAGGCACTGGCTCTTGAAGTACTGGTTCTTGAGGATGTTGAATTTGTTCTTCAAGAATAATTTCCTCATCTTGAACAGGAATTTGAATGACAATATCTTGTTGAGATTCTGAGTTTGCCTCATCTGTGGCAATTGTCGGAGTTGGTTCAAGATCAAGAACCGATTCTTCCTCAAAGATAAAGTCTCTAATATTATTATTTTTATTTCTCCCCTAAAACTTAATATCTGTGAACCCTCAATTTTTCACCTCCAAAATTATTTCTAAACTCTCTAAAGCTGTTCGGAATATTTTTCTATCCAAACTGACACTTTTCGAATCCTAACCGAACTTTTTATACCAGACAGCACTTTCCTGAAACTGACTAGATTTTTCTCAAAACTAACTGTTAAAATGTCCGATAATTAATTTCGAGTCCACCGATACTGACCGGTAATTTTTCAGATTTCAGAATACCTCAAAAAACTGACCCGAAAACTTTAAAAAAAAAAAAAAAAAAAAAAAGCCTGCAAATTAGACTCTAAGAGCCAACTGTCGAGAAGCCAGGCGGAGCCGCCAACTTACAACAGTTTTTGCGCCGTACTTGGCACGTCAGCTGCCGCCGGACCATCTGGCGGCCCCGCCAGGATCTCCAGTACTGATCCCTCCTCCTCTCCTGGAAATTGACCCTTTTGCCCATCCAGCCTAATTTTTCCGCCCAAAAGACCCTACCCTTTTGGTCTTTTCACTCTTTCACTATCTAAAATACCCCCACCTCATTTTTTCTATAAATATCCACTCATTTCAAGACACATCTTGAGCATTTGTTGATTGCTATCCACTTGCTCCCTTCTCTCTCTCTCTCTCTAATTAATTTTTCCACACTCATTTTGAGTAATCACAATTAATTAATTAATTAATTAAAAATCAATTTTAATTAATTAATTTTTCAATTATTTTTCACTCAATTTGATTAATTAATGTTTTTAATTAGTCACTTTAATTAATTAATCTTTTTAATTAATTAAAACTGGGTAATTAAGCAATCAAATTAATTTTTCAAAAATCAACCTTATTTTATGAAACGGAACTCTGATCCGACAAAACCACTCTCCCACCACTCAAACCCAAAAAGAATGTATAATCTCTTACCCTCACTAAAACCCCAAACCAAACCGAACCGATCAAATCTGACCGATCCTTAAACCCCCTCCACCTTACCGTGAAATGAACTACGTGGGTTTTAATCCTCATTTAATTGGGTACGTAGGCAAGCTTAGAATCTAAATCCAAGCTTCAAATCCAAATCCCAATCAATCCCCTTCCCCTTTTATTTTTCATGTAAAATGTCAATTTATACTTTCCTTGTAAATTTCAATTAAAGCAATTATTAGTTAATTTAATTATGTTGGAGTAAAGGAGCGATATTGTGATTTCCCTAGTACCCATAAGGGCTAGAGGAAATATTCTCCTTTGCTTGTGGATGTTTAAATACTCGCTCTTTATTTTTCCCATATATCTCACAATTATGCCATGCTCATGCATTATAAATCGTCATTAATACTTGTCATTCATAAAATCAATTTTCAAAGTCAAATTAAACTTAAAAGCCAAATCGAGATTATTTAAAATTAAAAATCTAGTCCCCGAGCTCAACCTAGTTCAAGGACTAGTGACTTTATCCTTAGGTAAATTAATCAAAGATTAATAAATTGGAGTCAAATTAGACTTTTTCTTAATTTTTCCATTTAAATAAATTAGGGTGGCGACTCCCGAATCCTTTTAAAAAAAAATCAAATCAATTTTCCGAGGCGATAGCCGCTTCCAATCGTGAGCACCGAAACTCGTACCTAAACTCCCTTAAAAATTGCTCGCCTTTTCTTAAGGCAACATTTTCCCGAGCGAGGGGAGAGGCATTCGAGCGAGGCCTCACAGTTGGCGACTCTGCTGGGGACTAGTTGCTACCTTTTTTCAATAAAAGGAAAGCAAATAAAAGAGGATTACTATTTGATATGGATTCTTTCCAAAAAAATAATAATCTCCATTTGGCATTTAAATTTAATTTGACTTTCATGCAACACTTTGCATAATAAATGCTCATTGCCTAGCTCTACATTTAGGAAAACTTTTGGATGGTGAGTAGCATTGGCTCAACAACTCTCTTTGAGTATATTGGGAGATAGTGAAAGCATTCCACCCCGCGACGAATCCCCGATCATTTTGGTGGTGTAACAAGCAATCCGTACTGTTGGACCCACGCGAGTCTCTTTGACTCACATGTGGCAAGGTACATTGGTGCTCTAGTGGGACGGGGACCTTTAAACCAAGCTACCATTCACCCTTGTGCATATAGTTGACTTATCCTTAGTGTTGACCTAAGTTGTGTCAATCTCTATTTTGATCTTGGCAATCAAGTTGAATTAATCTAACATTTCATTTAAGTGTATTTTTTTAGTTAAAATGACTTAATAGTGCTTAGGAATGAAGAACTTAGAAAATTTCTCTAAGTGTTCTGCATGACCTATAAATTGCGCCCGCAACAAAGAAGTAGCGCCCACAATACCCATGTTGCGCCCGCAACCTATCCATCGCGACCGCTACTAAGTTATGAGCCAGAATTTGCAAAAACATCCAATAGAGTTCGCGGTCAGACTCGCGAAAGCGACTTCGAGCGCTATATGCATATAGCGACCGCGACAAAGGTGTTGCGACCGCAACATTCATAAGGCAGAAATAAATTGCAATGGTAACATTAGTAGCGAACGAGGTTATGCCACGTGGCACTAACCGTTAGAGCAATATGAAGATAGCGACCGCGATATTGTCATAGCGACCGCTATTATCAATTAGCGAGCGTAATATTTCATTGCAAATGCGAAAATGGCCTGACCAGCATTTAATGCTAGATTTGTTACTATAGCAAGCAGATTTGATTATCATTTCTTTGTAACAGCTCTTTTGATGGGTGAACTCTATAAATACCCCATCAAAAGAAGTTGAGAACAAGAAATTAACAATCCAACAACCAAACTCTTGCAAATTTAATTCTCAAAGCTTTCAATTTTTTTTAAACACCTTGTGTGTTTATTGTAAGAGCATTCATTGCTCAAAAAGGGTTTAGTATTAGCCATTAAATACTTGTTAGGTTGGGGAGTGATCCTTTGTAAAACTCTTGATTGGGTTGAGTGTTAGCCTTAGTGAAAACATTTGTGAGGTTTTTAGTATGAGCCTTGAAAACACTTGTAAAGTTTGGTGTGAGCTTTAAACACTAAGTTAAGAGTGAACTTGTTAAAAGTTCGTAGATAGTGAAATACCCAATTGTTGATTAGGGAGTGGATGTAGGATTGGTTATAATCCAAACCACTATAAATCCTTGTGTCTCTCTATTCTTCTACTCTTTCTCAATCAATTTTTTAATTGCCCACCAATTCAACCCCCCTTCTTTTTTCATCTTGGGCTACAAATGGTATCAGAGCATTAGTCTCATTTTTACAAACTTAAGTGTGTGAGAAAAGATCAAAATGGCCAATGAAGGGATCAATCACCTCAAGCCTCACTTTGATGGCACCGATTATGCTTATTGGAAGCATAGAATGGAAGTCTATCTTGATAGTGACATTG
>CATKHJ010676524.1:0-21065 GCA_949750685.1 Vernicia montana | reverse complement strand
TTCGTGTAACCCGTTTAATTTTCGTGTCGTGTTAGGGTGACACGATTAATAAATGGGTCGTGTTCGTGTTGACCCTAATCGTGTCACCTGAGTATATCAACCCGACACGAACACAACCCACCAACACGTTTTGACACCCCTAAACACACAGTTGCAAGCGTGACGGAACACAAAAGAGTACAGAAAGATTGGAGTGTAGAGCTAACACTGATACCATATGAGAAATCTCGAATCCAACCCAAAAGGCTAAGCTCTTACTGGTGAGGCCCAAACATTATATTAAACCTTAACACCATTTATTATGTTTTTATGTGAAATCTTTTTAACTTTAACATATATATTATTAGCAAATTATTCAGTGCAATCTCACTCATATAAATGTAAAATTCACATAAGTAATTTTTGAGAGATGATGATATGGTTGGTTTTGGCTTTGCCTCTGGTACAACATTTAAAGGACTTTGGTTACAAAGAGTTTTTGGGCTACTCATAAATGACTTGGGTTTAAGGGTTCCACTCTTTAAAAGGTTTAGGAAGTATGATTGGTTTCTATTTTTCTATGGAACTTGGGCTTCAAAGATGAGTTATGGGCCATCCACAAATGGTTTGGGCTTCACGGTTTGAACCCTTTGAGAGGTTTGATGGATTTTGATTTTGTTAAGAAACTCGATTTATAGGATATCCACAAATGGATTGGGCTTTGTGGGTTGAACCCTTTGAGAGTTTTAGGAAGTATGATTGATTTTGGTTTGGCTTAGAAACTTGGGCTTTAATGATGGCTTACATGTTATACACAAATGGCTTGGGTTTTGCGGTTTGAACCTTTTAACAGGTTTACAGATGGATTTTGTGGAGTGAACCCTTTAAGAGGTTTATGAGATGCTTAATTGGTTTTGCCAAGAAATTTGGGCTTTAAGGATGGTTTATGGGTTTACTGTTGTAGCATGATATATGGGGAAGAAAAGCAAAGCTATCCTATAGTATGAGATTGAAGAGACTCTTAGTGTTACGTTTTGTCAGTTGGATTTAAGGGGACTGACACATGTGTTAATAACTGAAAGGATGAGCTCTTTAGAATAGAAAAAAAGGGTTGTTTGGTTTGGTCTTTTAGTGACTTGAGCACTTGACACAAATAAACGACTTGGAGAATATGCCCCTTAATAAAGGATGAGGGATTGACATAAGAGGACTTGAAAGGATGTGACCGATAAAAGGGATAACGACTTTAAAGGATATGCCTCTAATGAGAGATAAGGGAAACTTAGCTATTTTAGCTAAGAGATATGATGAATTGACATATTGACTTTAAAGATTTTTAACTTTTTGTGATGATTTAGGAAAGAAATGATCGACTCAACGAAGGATGACTCTGAAGAGGGGTAGACTTGTTCAACTACTTTAGAAAGAAAACGAATAATTGACACAAAGAGGGATGACTCTAAGAAAAGTTGTTTGAGCTGCTTTTGGGAAGGGTGATGACTTGAAAAGTGTGCACTTCAAGAGGAATGATTTTGAAATGAATCCAAAATAGGAAGAGCTATTTTTTTTTATTTATTTTTTTAACTAATGAAATTTAGCATTTGAACAAGGAAAGTCACTCCACCACGATTTGGACCATTGCTGATCCATCGAATTCTTGGTCTAGCGAGAATTTTCTTAAGGATTCTTGAAATTGTTACCTCTTGTTGTGAAGTTCGATTATCCAAAGTGCATTGGATCACCTTTTGCTTTGACTGCCTCATTGGTTGGAAGTTAAAGAAGAGATGATGAATGATGTTTTTATGAGAAACTCATCATTTGATTATCTTTTTTATTATTGCTTTTTATTTTTCCCTTGGTTGGGAGTTGATGAAGAGATGATGGGTGATGTCCATCATTCGATAATCTTTTGATCGTTGCTTTGATTGTCCCACTAGTTAGGAACTAATGAAGCGATGATCGTGATGTTTTTATGGAAAACCCATCATTTGATCGTCTTTTAGTTGTTGCTTTGATTATCCCACTAGTTGGGAGCTAATGAAGCGATTAGTGATGTCTCAAGAAATTCAAGTTTCAACCCTTTCTTATCATGGTGAAATGCAAGTGATTGCTAAAATTCATTAATTTTTTATCCTTTTTTTTTTTTAAAATTTAAATTTTTAAATTTTTAAATTTTTAAATTTTTAAAATTTTAAATTTTTAATAGCTTATCCACTTTGGTTTAAAAAAGATAGAAGAGAAGTGCACAAAATTAAGGAGAAAATGTAAATGTTTTTATTATGAAGGAACAATTAACATTACAAGATAGAGAAGAGACCAACATGATCAACAAGAAATACATAGGAAAGAAGAAGATAACAAACTTGGACTTAGACATGGATCTTAGACTTTGATTCATACTTGAACTTAGACTCATATTTGAATTTAGACTTAGACTTGAACTCAATTTCAGATAGGTCAGACTAGCTGAATTAGTCCATTTTCAAATTAACACAATTAAATAATTAACAATTTAAAATATTTCAACAAATTTCTTCTTCAATTATTTTTTTTTTCTCTTGTTGATAAGAGGTATCCTTGGACCAACACTTTTTTTTTTTTTTTTTTTGCCAAATATCCTTAGGAGCTAGGTAATTATTTTGGTTGTTCAATTATTTTTGAATACCCAAAAAGATGTCTTCAATTATTAACTGAATAAATAAGGACAGCCAAATAATAAAATGTTCAAATATGTGATGAAAAAACTACTTGGAAAATTGAGATGGGAAAAGCAGAAACTTCTGATACATCACTTTCCTCCAAAAGCTAAAGGACCCAGAACTTATCTGTCTCCAAGCAATTAATTAAAAAAATATCTCTGCTCTTTCAAATTCTCAAGTCTTATATGGAAAATCACAGCCACACACATTCACATACCTCAGGGTATTATATTACACAATTTTTTATAACAATAATAATAATAATTTTAACAGATGAGTGTTATTAAATCTCTCATTGCTAGCTAGCACTACAAAGTCTACAAGGCAAAGTGTCCAATTGTTGGACTACAAGTCCAATGCTTTTCTTTTCTTTTCTTTTCCTTTTCTTTTTTGAGGTGTATGATGTTTTTCTTTTAATGCCAAATGGGTACTGATAAATCATTACTGGATTTTCAAAGACATTAGGGAAAAACATTTTGGTAGTTTATCGTTATAGACAAATATAAAAGTACAAAGATTTTATAAGAAAAAAAAATTACATTTTTTTAATTTATAATATGATCCTAGAATTAAACTTAAAACATATTACATTTACATTTGATCATAATTTCGATTGGGCTAATAGTTGATGGTCAAATATTTATTTAATAGTGCAGAGGATCAAGATTCAAGTTTTTGTTATATCTAAAAAGAAAGAAAATAATATATATGTGGATTATAATAAATATTAAAAATTATATTAATTTAATATGATTTGATATTTGATGTTAAAATAATAAATAATGATAAATTTATATTTATCATAATATATTAATATTCTTGTTAAATATAATAATATATTAATGATATTGTTAAATATTTATATGATTATTTCATTTAAAACTTTTAGTCACTTGATTTATGTAGTATCATATTACTACTAATTTTTGTTGATGTGATTTTTTTAAAATTTTTTAATTATGAGTAAAATTTATTATTAAATTTATTTTCCTTAATGATAACGGACAATACGCAATTGCTTTTTTTCCCCCCACAAATTATAAAACAATTATTAGAATTCATTATAACACATTAATTCTGTTATTTTAAATTAAAAATTTTAGTCTTCATATCACCTTTATTATTTATTATGAATAGAGGTCACTCGATGGCCGATCTGAACCCATTTATCTAAACTCGATCCATAACTTATTCAAATTAGTACATACTTCAAAATAATTTGATCTAAATAATCTGAACTCCAACGATCATACTCAAATAATTCGAACCCATGGATCAATTCGTCTGACCTGACAATTCGGCCCAATGACCCGACATATAATCCAACCTGATGATCCGATTCAATAACCCAATATAAATTAATAAAAATAACTAATTTCATTAAATTATTTTATTTTTCAAAAATTAAATTAATATTATGATATTTATTATTAGAACTTTACTTATTTACGGGTTTAAACCCCACTTGATTTTTCCTTCAGACTTTTGAATAAATATTAAAAAAATACAATGATAAAGATGAGAATAGAATCTAAAACCTCTAATATTGAGAATTTTAATCAACCACCAAACCACTTAAATAATTTTGTCAAATTTTATATGTGGAAATATATTTATATTTTAAAATATTTTCTACTAAATTTTATATGTTTTTAATTTTATATATATATATATATATATATATATATATATATATATATATATATATATATATTAACCACTAAATCACTTGAGAAATTTTATTAAGTATATATATTAAAATATATTTATATTTTAAATATTTTTACTAAAATTTTATATTAAATTTTAAGTGAATTGGATTTTATATTTATTAAATTTAGTATAAATTATATATACTTTTTAGTTTTTTCTTTTTTCTAATAAATTTTATTATTCTATTGTCTACTAGACTACTACTAAAATTTTATATTTTCATATATCTAATTCAAATCGGATTTCATATCGATTAAAAAATATCATTAATTATCTTATTAAAATTTAATTGTTACCTCATTAATTGTTATTTATAGATTTTCTATATATTCTATAATTTATAGCAATTATATTATTTTATCAAATGTATTAATAAATTTATTTTTATTAAAATAATTAGAAATATTCTTGAGTCAAATAATGTGCTCAACGAAATTATAGAATTATTTTTTTTAGAAAATAAAATTACAACATTATTAAGTGAGTTTAAAAGCGTATAACGCACGCATAATATATAAACTTCAACATTATATCACGAGTGCTAAATAATAACTAATTAGTTATTAATAACTAATCACAAGTGCTTATTAATAAGTAATTAGCAGCTAATTAACTAATGATAACTGATAAGTACAATTAAGTAAAAAGTATTTTCTATGATTACTTTGTTTTTAATAAAGTAAATTTATTTTGTTTTATTGACCATTACGGAAAAAATGATTCTTTTATGAAAAATCATAATCTTTTTATATTTTTTTCATAAATTAATTTTTTTTTTGTAATTATTTTTTATTGCGAAAAAAATTTTAATTTTACGAAATATAACTTATTTTGTGTAAAACAATAATTTTACGAAAAAGTTCATAAATTAACAAAAAAGAAAAATAATTTCGTAATTACGAAAAAAATAGCTCTCTTACGAAAAATCACAATTATTTTATATTTTTTTAGTAAGTAAAACTAATTTTTCGTAATTTTTCTTAATTGCGAAAAAATTTAATTTTATGAAAATATGACTTATTTTGTGCAAAACAATAACTTTAAAAATAAATTACTAAATTAACGAAAAAAAATAGTTTCATTAATTTTATTTCATTTCATTAATTTTATAAAGTTAATTTCCTTCATTTCGTAAAATTAATTAATGAAATTATTCTGTTAATTTCATAAAATTAATTAATGAAATTATTTTGTTAATTTCGTAAAGTTAATTATCAAAATTATTTTTCTACTTCATTTCGTTAATTTCATAAAGTTAATTTAGTAAAGTTAATTAATAAAATTATTTTTTTTTATCAATTTAAGAATTTTTTCATAAAGTTATTATTTTGTACAAAATAAGTCATATTTTCGTAAAATTAAAATTTTTTTCGTAACTAAGAAAAATTACGAAAAAATAATTTAATTTACAAAAAATATAAGAAAATTGTGATTTTTCGTAAAATAAAATAAAGTAGATTTATTTTGTTAAAAACAAAATAACCGTATAAAACACCTTAAGTAATAAATTATTAAGTATTAACTAACTAATATGAGTGCTAAATAATTTTTTTCCCTTCCTCTGTTCCAAAATATTTATCTTTTTAGAGATTTTTTTATTTCAAAATATCTGTCATTTTATGATTTTAAAAAGGTATTTATTATTATTATTTTTAATTTTACCCTTTATTTATTTTTCAACTAAACATTTATATTAATTGTTTTTATTTCTCTTCACCAAAATTAGAAAGGGATATTTTAATTTTTTTAACTTAAAATTGTGACAATTTAATAGTTTTCTTAATTTGTATGCCGAAAACTTAAACGATAGATATTTTGAAAAGGAAAGAATAATAACTAATTACAAGTTAATAAGTAACAACAAATTAACTAGTAATAACTAATAATTGTGTAAAAGAAAAAATAGTGATAACTATTAAGTAATAACTATTAATTATTAAATACTAACTTTTAATTTAATAAATCATAACATTAAGTTCTTGTTCTTAATATAAAAATAAATCTAATCATAAAAATTATTACTAAGTAACTATTAATTAATTAATGGAGTTTTATATATATATATATATATATATATATATATATATATATATATATATATATATATATAAATTATTATTTGATTATTCTTATTTTTATTTTTTTAATCTTTTTGAAAGTACATATGATTATTTTATATTTACAATATTTTTCTTAAAAAATAATTTAGTGGCTCGATTTGACTTTTGAAACTCGCAAATCAACTTGAATTTGACACGAAATATTCTTTCTGAATCAATCAGACATAAAAACTGGCCCATCCACAATTCAAGATGACCCACACATAACTTGTCCAAAAAAGATGGCACTCAAAATGACCTAAACCCAAAGTAACCCAACCCAAAATCACCCCACACAACCCGTTTGCCACCTCTAATTATGAAGATTCTAGAGTTTGAGACCAAAACTCTAAAATCTCATATTCATGTACATCTTTAGCATAAAGAGCCAACATGTAACATATAACCACATGATTAAAAAAAAAAAAAAGCAGATGAATATGTTTTTATTACTAGATTACCACATTGTTTAATTATATATTCGATCTTTTTTTTAATTCGCAATTCATTATACACTATGTTTAAATGTTGACTCTATTACTTTAGACTGATCTCTGTAAGTTGGGATCAATTATGTTATTTACACTAAATTTTATGAGATAGAATTAACTCCAACTCATTATACATCATGTTTAAATATTGACTTTGCTGCTTAAATTAAACTCTATGAATTGAGATAAAAAATGATAATTACTGTGATTTTATAAGAAGAAATTCATATCTCTCAATAATACTCATGGTCAGACAATCCTTGAATGGAGTTAGTGACTGACGCAACGTGTAAAATATTCAAAAGGAAATGGTAGAATTTCCAAAAAATAATCTATTTGATAAAATTGAAATCTCCCTCAAAATAATAAAATGGAGGTTTACATACCTTTTACAAACCCTAAAACAATATAAAGAAATAAAATAAAACCAAACATAATCTCTTACAAAACCTCAAAATAAGATCCAAACTAAAAAGAGTTTAAAAGTAGTCTAAATGATTGATTTTAAAGTTCGAAACGAGCTCATTCAAATATGGCTAAATAAAAATGTTGTAGAACTTAAAAATTAATATTTTTTTTTTATATAAAATGGGCCCATAATTTATCTTAAATGGAAAATTATAATCTATTATGTGTCTGTAAAAATCTTAAAATTACTTTTATTTTTATTTTTTATTTTTATGATTTAATTAATTCATAAATTGCAAACTAGTTTTCTTCACGTCAATGACTACACATCCAATAACCATTTTTTAACGGTAGAAAAAAGCTAACATATAAACATGGTAGGTAAATAATATAAAATAGAATTACTCTATTTGTAAGGATATGTGGGTCCTATCAAGGAAGGACAAATACTGTAGTAGTAACAGTAACAGTAACAAGTTCTTCTCTTAAAGGAGTTAAGGTCATAGAAATTTGGTGAGACTGTTGATGCCACTGTTACACCATGTTCTTTTTTGCACCAAACACCATGTTCATAAAAGTATTAGTACTAATTTACCAGTGCAAAGAGAACCAATAATATGTACAACTCAAGTCCCAATTCCTGAAATTTGTACTCTGATAAAATCTCAACCACAACAATGAACTAGATATAGCTGTTCAGTTCAGTACACTTAGAATAATCAATTGGGAATCAATTCAATTTACCAAAATTATGGAAACCACGGGGAGGGGGGGAGGTTGAAGGTTTTTTTGTTTTTTCGCCCAAAGGGGAGGTTGAAGGTTAATATATACTAAATTGGGGGAATCAATTCAATCTATGTAGCATTTTATAAGTTATTAATTGAATAATTTTATAAAGAAAGAAAACATTGCTCTTCCAATCCCATGATTAAAATTCAGATCAACAAAATGAAAAATAAATTATTAATAAATTTTGATTTAATAATATATTAGAGTTATGTTTAATACCAAAAAAAATTGTAAGTTTAAACCACTGAATTCGAAATCTAATTAATTAAAAAAGAAAAAATCCAATACCCAACTGGACTAACCCTTAAATTAAAAAGGAGAAATAGCTAGCTAGCATTGAATTACTAAAGAAGCAACATCTTTTCCATCATTCATGCATATATCTTGAATTTACTGGAAAGACTTTGTCTGGAATATCTTGTTCACTGGCCTACATTGGCTTATGTTCAGGAGTGTCATTTGTTTTTATTATGTGACTTTTGTGGTCCCCATGCATAACCCTCCTTTTGATCTTCCCCCCTCCCTATTACACCTTATTCCAACTCAAATAAATACAATACAATACAATATATTATTATTATTATTTACCAGAAATATTATATAAATTATAAAGTTACACTATAAAACTCGACTTAATGTAAAAGCAAATAAATTATCATATATTACAAATAGAACCTAAAACCTCTCATAGGTTTTAGGACATCAGTTTTGATGTTATCATTAGACTAAAGTTTTATTGACTAATACTATATATATTTTATTATCTTACCATATATTATTTTCGTTTTAAAATATTTATCGTTTTAATTTTTTTTTTTCTAAAATATATGTCGTTTTAAGATTTCAAGAAAATATTTATTATTATTTTTTTTCAATTTTACTTTCATTTTATTCATTCACTAAACATTTACATTAATTGCTTTTATTTCTCTACGTCAAAATTAAAAAAAGATTATTTTAATCTTTTTTACCTTAAAATTATAATAATTTAATAATTTTCTTAATCGTGTGTCGAAATTTTAAGTGACAGATATTTTGAAACAGAAGAAGCATCGTACAACTATATACATTAATTCATATACTTATATATAAATATATATACTATAAAACACCTCTCTCTCTCTCTCTCTCTCTCAATGTATATATTATATAATCCAAGCTTTTTTCTTGCCTGCTTCCTTCACAGCCTGTCAAGCTTGAATTATTAAGACCATGATTATAATTTTTTAGAAACAGGCTTGCTTTGTTGTTTCTCTAAGTAAAGAAAGAGAAAGAGAAAGAGAAAGAGAGAGAGAGAGACTAATATTATTTCTGTGCTGTCAAAGAAAGAGATATATTCATTATTCTTGTTAGTGTTTAGCAATCTTCTTTCTATTAATTGTCTACTATTGTTCTTAGATTCCTTCGTCCATATTATCTAAAAATTTCTTGAGTTATGGAAGCTCATCTAGAGGGCGTTGGCATGAATAAGGAAGAAAATTAATGTTCAATGAGCCTCATCGGAGATATTCGCGATCCGGTCACTTTTCATTGCAGGTAATTACAGAAATTCAATCAACAACATATATATAAATAGAGAGAGAGAGAGAGAGAGCTATTCTTGTTCTTGCTCTCACTTGTAGTTAATGTTGCTTGTTTTTGTTTCTTGGGTAATTGAATCTTCAAGCTTTCCATTAATTAAGTAGGAGGCCTAATTAATTAGCAAATTAAATTCTTGATCTTGTTTCTTTATATATTGTGAAAGATTTATTTTCTGATTAATTAGGTGTTGATTTAAATTCTTAATTTGGGAGGTTTTAAGGGTTAAAAAAATGAAGTTACATAAAAAGCATATTTTTTTTTTACTGTTGTGTGTGTGTGTGTGTGATTGCATCATGTGGATAGACTTGAAAAAGGCTTATTAATTGTCTTTGGAAGGAACAGAAACAAGTGGATATTTTTCTAGAAATACAATTCTCTGGAAGTTAATGAATACTACTGTTCTTGGCTATTTTAGTGATTGTTCCACCACCCCCACCTGGCTATATAGTGAGAGAAAATGAAAGAAAGAAAGACCCACATCCCATTTTTGGTCTCTCTCTTGCCCACTTCCCATTTTCACTTTACATCCTTCTTCATTTTCTAGGTACTGTTTTTCCACACTTTCAGACCTCCCAATGCAAGTTTCAGCAGTTTCTTTTGTCCCCCGGTTCTCACGTTCCTTTCTTTCTCTCTCCTCAAATTTCCTATAAAAACACACTCCATTTACATAATAAAATTATTGGGACTTTTTAATTCGATTTTAAAATATATTTCGTTAAATATATATTTTAATGATTAAATAATAATTCATTCTTATTTTAATATTTTTATGAAATAATTAGTATATACTACCATTTTTCATTAAAAAAAATTACTATATAACTTTTTTTTTTGCCAAATAATTACTATATAAATTGCTTGTATAGATAAGAAGAAAGAAACCCACAAAATTAATTAACTAAATATGAGTGAAATTCAAGGAACAGATCTTGATTTATATATGTTTTAAGATAGGTTTCTTGCATCTGAATTTAATTACTTGGCAGTATTGGATTTTGGATTATTTCAATTAGTCTTAATCTGGCACAAAGATAAATGTTGCTTAAGATTACTGTTATCGTCAATTTTACTACTTATCTTTTTCTTTATATATCTTTCACTGTTTTTTTGAATTATTGGAAACATGACTGTAATACCATTTTCAGGGATGGGAACTAAACTTGAATATGCCGTCAATCTACTAGCACCTTCATCAAATAGCACTAGCTTTAATGTTCATTGTGTGGATGATCACTTGGAGTATTTGCAAACTAGAGGGTTGAATAATATTAACTTCCAAATTACTGGAGACAAGTGTCATCACCACTCTTTGAATAACAGAATGCCTGAAAAACATAACATAGATGTCATCAGAAAGACAATGCAGATGCATGAAGATACCTTCAAACACCAGGTAATTTATAAGATTCTATCCTTGTTTTAACGTTCCTTCTTATTCTACTTTTTTAGTACATCGAAAATTCCTAAAGAAAAAAGTGTGGTCGCTGCAGTTCAAACCCTTGATTTTCTGCATAGGGATGATAATGAGGGGGAGAATCCCTATTCCCTGTGGGGATTTGTCTTGAACGGAACGGGAATTTTTTAATTTTTATTTCTATGGGGGCGAGGATAAAAAATATTTCTTTCCCGTTAGCGGGGACATAGCGGTGATGGGAGTGTATTCTCCACCCCACCGGGATCTCCGTCCCCATCTCCGTAGTACTCGATATTATAGTTACATAATTCTTAATATAAAAAGTATATTACTTAATTACCTTTATATATATATATATATATATATATATATATATATATATATATATATATATATATATATATATGTTAGCGTTTCTAATTTTATTACTCATTTTTTATAATTTTCTCACATCATAACAACTCTGAAGAATTTTAGATTGAATTGAATCATCTCTTCATATTTTGTGTGTCTGAATTTATTAATATTTTTTACATAAATTTATTAATATTTTTTAGTTATTATTTATGAATTTTATAAATATAAAAATATATATAAGTAATACTATATATATATTAATAAGTAATATATAAAAAATAATAAAATATATAAGTAATACTAATAATCAAAATACCTCCAATTATATATATATATATATATATAAGTTTTAATTTAAAGATATTGGAATTAATTTAAACCTAATTAAAATCTAAATTTTAAATTTTTATACATTAAATTCAACTATTTAAAAGTATAAAAAATTGAAGGAAGAAAAAACAAAACAAAAATTTTAAGTGGAAAACGAGGATTTCCAAGAGGATGGGGATCTTCGCAGGAATGAGGATGGAGATAGGGGATTGTATCGTGCCCCGCCCCGCCCTGCCCAGTTGCCGTCCCTATTTTTGCACTACGAGACTTGCACTAATTCAGCTAATTATCAGTCAATGAGGTGATTTATAAGAATTATTAACAGAAAATTTTCCAATTCTAACAATGATGACCAAATTGTAGACTTACTCCCACCAATTTTTCTCTCTCTTTGGTAATTAAATTTTGATTGCGTGTTTGATCTTACCAGCTTGCAATTTAAAAAACGACTCCAATTTTGCTAAAACTGACTACAAGAAGTCACTCAATGGATGACAAGAGATATTGTCACCAAAACCTAAAAATTGTCACAGGGTTGTAGCCTATACCTTCGTTGCTAAAAGGCAAAGGTTTGTTTAACAATTAAAACTGTCACGATAATGCTTAATTAGTGACAATAAATTTGTTGTCACAAAACAATTTTAGCAACAAGTATTATTGTGACTAAACGAAAAGAAGTTGTCACTTTTGTCATGATGTTATCACAAATAAATGAATATTCAAACTTAAATATCATGGACAACATTATTAATTGTCAAAAAAGAATAATTAGTGACAACATTTATTATTACAAAACTTTTAATTTTATCACCCATAATAGTAATAGCGACATATTTTATTGCCACTTAAATTCTATCTGTTGATAACATTTTTTATTGTCACGAAATTAAAAATTTATTACCTAAATCAATTATTATTGTGATAAAATTTAATCGTCACATTATTAAGTTTTAGAATAAATGTAATTGTTATCAATTTAGACAAATTTGTGCATATAGAATTATACATATATTTTAAATTTGTATTTAAGAAAAATTAATAGCATTGATAAAACCAATGATTTGTGTATAATAGTTGACATAATAAAAATAGAGATATTTTATATTATTATTAAAGTAATAATTTATCAACTAGATATTTAAGAAATATACACAACTTTAAAAAAAATATAAAAATTGTTACAAAATGAGAACAACAATGTAAATTTAAAGTTACAAATCTTTACATAAGTGAAAAAAAAAACCTAAATTTAAAGTGATAAACCGCATATGATTTGTATTCGTTGTTGTAAATTAGTGATTTCGTGCAATCTCGTACCTGAAAAAAAAATGGAATATTTTAGAATAAAATAAAAGATAATATTATAATTTTGAAATTTATAAAGAGTATATTTAATATTAACATATTTAAACAAAATTATAAAGAGTTCAAATTTATTCTTTGCTGGTTCATCTAAAATTCAATAAAAAATTAATAAAATTAAAACTTACCCATGAATGAATCTCACTTAAATTTAGCATTGTGTGATTCCAGAAAAAAAAAAAAAAAAAAATCTCTTCAAGCGACCTGTGTTTTTACATTATAATCTCCTCTTTCCTATTTTTCCTTGTATTTTTTTTTTTTTTGACAATTACTTGATAGCTCAAAGTGTCTGGGTAGATATTGAATACTTATAAAAAAACAGAGAGATAAATATTAGATAATTCTAAAAAATAAAAAAGATAAAATAAATATTAGATAGTTATTAAAAAAAGAAGTTGCAACTTATTAACGTTTAAAAAAAAATTACAAACTTACGGTCGTAATTAATTTCTAGAATTTGGAAAGTAGAATCCAAATGTCACATTAATTATTATTATTTTTTTTTAAAATTTTTTTGATGACTATTATCAAATAATTGACACAGATAATAGTATTTTTGTGATTATATTTTTTGTTGTAACATAAAACCTTTCATATAAAATTAAATGACAGCTTAATTTTACGTCACTTTAATGTGAGATCAAAATGAATTATATTATATATTTAATTTGTGACAAATTTAATTTTATGTGATAATAATAAAATGTAACTAAATTTTTTTTATTACAGCAAAAAATACACGTAATATTTATAACTTTATTATTATTATAATTCGAGGCATTTTTTAAAAAAATATCACGAAATATAAAATTTTTTGTGATAATTATTTTTTTTATTATCACGAAAAAAATAATATATTGAATTTCATGACAAGTTAAAAATTATCGTCATCTATCATATTATTTGTGACAAAAATTTTAGTGACTATAAAAATATTTTTACAAATAAATGATTTTTTTTTTTTGGGTAGAAATAAATAAATGAATTTCTAGTAGTGTTGTTTTGTCATACCAAATATAAACTCAACTCATTGTAATTTAACCTGAACTTTCTCTTTACATAAAAGTCAAAACCATAATTATTCTCACCCGACTTGACCCACTTTAAAAAATAAAAAATAAAAAAATAAACATTCAAGCATATTTTACTATTATATAGGAATTTAAACAAGAAACTGTAAATTGCAGGTAAGGGAACTCCACCGACTATACAGTGTTCAAAAGATGCTGATGGAAGAGGTGAAAATGGAAATTAAACAGAATAAAAAGTACTGGAGTCCCATGAGTACTAGTTCTAACATTATCAATTCCCATCACTTCCTTAACCAACAACATAATAATAATAATAATAATAATAATAATAATAATTCAACAACAGTACAAACCAGTTATCAGTATAGTATCAACTTTATTCAAAGTTTAAGAGATAATCCAAGTCCAAGAGAAAGAACCAGTAGTTGCTCCGGCGAGACGATGAGATTCACAAAAGGATTTGATCTTGAAAGGCCGGCAGAAGAAGACATATCAACTGCAGGAACTAGCTCTTTCATCCGGCCCTTCAAAACCCATAATAATAAAATGAGCATTGATGGCTCTGACGAAGATAGTGAAGTTGAACTTACATTGAGTATTGGTGGTTGTACAAACAAGAAGATATCTGCGAATCAAGAACTGGGGAATAGGCGAATGAAGGATCTTGATTCTCCGGCATCATTTAAGTCGGAACGAGTAGAGGATTGTAGTACTCCGACAACGCCTATGAGCAGTTCTAGTGCAACATTTGATCATGAAAGAAAACAACCACATTGGCTTTTCCAAGGTTTAAGCATAAACAGGACTAATTGAAGTTTTTCTGACTTAATTAATTGTATGTGTGTATTAATATTTATCCTTTTAATTACATTGACTACTCGATCAGACCAAATATTCTTAATTTAGAATTGATAAATGGATTATTGAGGATTGTGGATAGAACATGTATAAAATTTTCTGTTCAATTATTTTTCCAGTTCAAACTTAATTAGTTCACCTACATATACATTGATTCTGTTTCTTGCATATTGTCTTAATATTTATGCACCCAATTTGCAGGGGCGAATAGAAACTATGTAACTCCTAGCTACATTATTTAGATCTTGTTGAACATTTAACCTGTGGTTTCAACTCATATACATGCAACAAATCAAGAAATAGTTGGTGTCATTAGCATCTATATCTACAACAAATTAATTAATGACTGGTGCCATTTGATCAATATCACCACATAAAGTTTATGTGATGTGGAGGCGTAAATGGGTCAGAAAATTACTAAATTTTATTAATTTTTTCAATTGGATCACTAAATTTTTTTATTTACCGAAAAATACTAAAATTTTCAAATTTTTTGCACTTGGTGGTCATTAATTGAAATCCTAGTCTGAAATGCTGACCTGGAATGCCACGTTAGCTTAACCATCTGACTCATCATGACAGCGAGGTTCCATGTTATCAATTTTTGCCACGTCACAAATAAGACTAAAAAATAAAATTATATTTTTGAATAATAAAAAATATTAACATTAAAAACTTTAAAATAAAAAATATATTAACAAAAAATATGAAACCTCAGATATGGAGTTTCGTTCAAAACCAAATCCATCTTTATTACCATTCCATGAATTACCTCCCTTGACTCAGCATCTAAAATCCCTCACCGTCCACAGCAACCAGTAGCAAGCCCAACTTGTTGCGTCACCAATGACGCAAAATTCAGGTGCATTGACTGTGCTCAGCCTTCTATCTCGAGCCCAACCAACACCGCTTGCTTCATCCGCTGTGGGGCGAGCTCCACCGGATTCGATTGTTGCTGCCATCCCTTGAGCCGTTCTGATCTTCTTCATCGCTAGCCATGATAAGTTTTGCTTCTTTGCTCCTTTGTTTTCAATTCTCAGTTTCAATTTTCCATTTTCTTTTGCTTTATATATATATATATATATTTAGTGACGTGGCAAAAATTCGTAACGTGGAGCCTCGCTGTCATGCTGAGTCAGATGGTCAAACTAACGTGGGAGTCCATGTCAGTAATTCAGGCTGAGATTCCGGTTAGTGATCACCAAGTACAAAGAATTTGAAAGTTAAGTACTTTTCAGCAAAAAAAATTTTTTTAGTGATCACGTTGAAAAAATATTAAAATTTAGTGATTTTGTTACCTATTTACCTTGATATGGAGAATTGAGGAGAGAAAAATAAATTTTTTTTATAAATATCTCTATATATACAAATAACAACAATTAAAAGAGAGTGTGGCCACCATCAAAAACCTCCTGCTGGTATTATTATTATTCACTTACTAATATCTTTCGATACCTACTAACGACTAAAATTATAGTGGGTTAAAACAAAAATTAAATTTAAGTGATTAGATTGTAATAAATTATTTGTTAGGACTATAATAAAATTTGATTTTAAGTAATGTGACCGATGCAATTTGGGATATATTATAAGTGATCACCTATATAATTTAGCATATATTATGGGACAAAAATATGATCATTGGATTACTTAACTGAGTAGTGTGGATCAAAAGAGTTTGAATAATATACTTTGGAGATTTAAGCATTAATTGCTGATGCACATGAAAGGATATATATTAATAATTGACCAACTTGGTGGCCCATATATAGTGATGCAATTTATTTTAAAGTTGATGAGAAGATCAGAAGATCATGACCAACTTGCAACTTGGTAATGAGAATATAAGAAAATATTCTCACCTACTTAAGTTTTTGTTGTTTGAAAGGATGTAAAAAAGCAACAAAAACAACACCATTGGATTATTGTTATCTATTATGATAGGTTTGTGACACAAAATTTTAATGGGACTTGAAATATATATATATATATATATTGAAAAATATTCCTTAATAGTGGATGATTATTTTATATGTAGAATAGAATTTTTATTTTAATATTATTTTTAGCCAAGTGAGAATTCTTATTGAATTAGGCAAAGCCAATTTAGGGTTTAAGATTCTGAATATTATTTCATCCTTATATTTCCCAATTGAAAAAGGGATTTTGCATCTTTCAGTTACTTCAATGCTTTTAGCTCCTAATTTAATCCAACCCAAAGTATATGGGTTCGGATGTTTCTCTACAGACACCCCTAATTTCTTTACTGTTTCTTTCCCTATGATGCTTTCCATACTCCCACTATCAATAACCACAACAAATATCTTACCAAAAATAGTGCATTGAGTACGAAACAGTTGGTGGCGCTGGGACTCCCTTTCCTGCTTCGGTGCTTGCATCATTCTCCGCACTACATTGGTAGCCCCTTTGAGTTTCTGGTCCTCAAAGTCATCCCCCTCACCATCTGGTTCACAGTTGTACTCTTCCTCATCATCATCTTCTCTGGTTGCTATGTTCACAATTTTTCGCTGAGGACACTCGTTGGATCTATGGCCTGGCTGGTTGTACCTAAAACACTTTCCTACCATCGGCCTGGCATATGGGTTTGCTGTTTTCTGTGCCTCCCTTTCCTTCCCTTCGTTCAATGCTCGCTTGCCTACAACTTTATCCCCCTAGTTCCAATCATTGTTATAGCGATTGTTGCTATAACGTTCACTGTGCCCAGCAGCATCCAGGTCCGTTTTGGACTTCTCAGAGGCACCAACAGGCTTGTAATTATCAAAATTCCTCACACTCCTCTCCTGCTACATCAATTCTGCCTTCATTGCCATATTCTTTGCCTTTGTTAGGGTCCGCACCACCTGTACACCGATCCTGTCTTTTATCATGGGCTTCAACCCATCCAAGTACCTAGCAACCTGTTGCCCTTCTGGCTCTGATAAGTTGTTCCTTTCGGACAACCTCATGAACTCGGCAGTGTATTCCTTGAGCTTCCTTAATTTGATCAATCAAAAGTGGTTTGATATGAAAATGTGCCAAAAGCATTCCTAAGTCTGACATTTTGAATTGAACACCCCAGTCATACAGGCTTTGCATCTCCTTCACCAAGGGCCTCCATACTTAGATATGGGCTAAATTTCCATATGACTTTCTGGCTTCAGACATTTGCTACCACATTCACCTTCCTTGGGTGGTATAGGATATCACAATCGTAGTCCTTGAGCAGTTCCATCCATCTTCGCTGTTTAAGGTTAAGATTCTTTTGGTGAAAGATGTATTTCATGCTCTTGTGATCCGTGTATACCTCACATTTTCCCCATACAGATAGTGTATCCAAATCTCCAATACGAACACCACCGCCTCTATATCGAGATCATGGGTGGCATAATTTAGTTCATGCTTCCTCAACTGCTTTGAAGCATAAACAATTACCTTACCATTCTGCATTAGTACACATTCGAGTCCTACTCGTGAGGCATCCTAGTAGACTGTCAATCCTCCCTCACTAGATGGTAATTCCAAAACAAGTGCCGAAGTAAAGACATTTTTTGAGCTTTTGGAAACTCTCATCGCATTCACCCGACCATTGAAATTTCACTTGTTTTTGAATTAGCCAAGTTAGAGGAGCTGCTATGCTCAAAAACTCCTTTACAAACCTTCTATAATATCTTGCCAAACCCAAGAAACTCCATATTTCAATCAAATTGGTGGGGTGAGGCCAATCTAAAATGGCTTCTATCTTCTTTGGGTCTACTTGTAGTCCTTGTTTGTTAATCATATGCCCTAAGAAACTGACATTGTCGAGCCATAATTCACATTTGGAAAGTTTGGCGTATAATTGGTGTTCTCTTAGTGTTTGTAGAACCACACAAAAATGCTCCTCGTGTTCTTCCCTGCTTTTCGAATACACCAACATGTCATCTATAAAAAAAATGATGAACTTGTCCAAAAAGGGTTTGAATACTCTATTTATTAAATTCATAAAAGCAGCTGGTGTATTCGTCAATCTGAAAGGTAGCACTAAGAACTCGTAATGCCTATATTTGGTTTGGAAGGCTGTCTTAGATACATCCTCCTTCCTAATCTTTAACTGGTGATAGCCTGATCTCAAACTATATTTGAGAAGTGACTTGCTCCTTGCAGTTGGACAAACAATCATCAACCCGAGGAAGGGGATATTTGCTCTGAACAGTTACCTTGTTGAGCTATCTATAGTCTTGGCACAGTCTCATATATCCATCCTTTTTCTTTATAAACAATATTGGCGCACCCCATGGTGAGCTATTGGGATGAATAAATCCTTTATCGAGCAATTCCTGCAGTTGTTTCCTTAACTCTTTCAACTCAACTGGAGCCATTCTATAAAGGGTATGAAAATCAAATTTGTCCCCAGATGTACCTCAATATTATATTTAATTTCCCTTTCTGGCGACAATCCAGGTATTTCATTAGGAAACACATCTGGATATTCATTAACAATTGGGAATTGTCCCAATCCTTTCACTTCATACTCGGTGTCCCTAACGTAGGCTATATATCATTGGCATCCTCTTCATATCTGTCTCTTCACCCCAATGGTGGATATCAGGTTGTAGGGTACCTCGCTCCTCTCCCCCTGATATTCAAACTCGTCCCTTGAAGGCAATTTAAATAAAATTTTCTTCCCTCGAAAACCTATAGAAGCATAATGCCTGGACAACCAATCTATGTCCAAGATGACATCAAATTCAAAGATGGGCAATTCCACTAACACTCTTCCTCATTGCCTCTTCCATTGCTTTCTCGTCCAATTTGTATTGCATTGTTTCGCCCCTCTCCATCTAAATTATAGATTGAGAAGCTTGGGGCTTACCAGTTGGTGTGACTTGTGGGCAGTCCTTCACAAAGTGTCTTGCTTGTCCACACCCAAAACAAGCACCTGCTTCCTTCAAACATTGACCTCGATGGGGCTTACCATAAAAAGAGCATTGAGAAACTGGAGTCATTGGAGGTGCTGAGCCTATTGTGCCGAGGCTCATATGTGAAATAGATCGAGGAGGATTCAGCCTTAACTATGACCTAGTTGTTTGTCCATGAAAATTGGCTAGAGGTGCCGAATGACAAGAAATGTCCATGCTCTTAGCTCCATTATTATCCCGACCCAGCTTGGGTGAACTTCCCATTTTGGCCTTCTTTTGTTGTTCTCTGTTTGCCTTTACTTCCAGCTCCCTATTTTCAATTACCTTTACCTTGTCCACTATCTTAGAGAAGGATTCAAATTCATAGACAACCAATACTCTAGACAAAGGCGCAATTAATCCCCTTCGGAAGCGCTGGATCTGAGCCGCTTCATTGGGCACTAGGACTGAAGCGAATTTGCTCAATTGACTAAACTTCTTCTCATCTTTAGACATAGTCATGTCTGGAGTATATGCACTAACCTTTCCAAATCCATTGCCTTTGTTTCTCTAACACTCTCTAGAAGGAACTCATTTATCATCATTTCCTTGAATCTCTCCCAGGTGATCTTTTCGTCAGTCCGAAGCAACTCATATACGCTTCACCTAAATGCATCATTTTTCATAATGTGGCCAGCGAATTTCACTGCCCTCCTATTCGGTATTTTTAAGATCTGTGCCTTGTCCTCCATCTCCTCAAGGAAATCTATGGGGTCTACATCACCCTTATATTTGGAAGGCTTAAGCTTCAGGAACTTCTCAAATGAAACTTCCTCAACCTGAGGTACCAGAGGGGCAGCTGGGGAAATAGGGGTGTGAGGCCTCGCCCGAGCACCGGTCCGATCCGCTAAAGGAATCGAAATGCTCATTCGGGTTTGAACTCACGATGGAACCCTCAGGTTCAGATTGATTGATTTTGAAAATTGATTTAGAGTCGCCACCTTACTTTATTTTTATTTTGGGAAAATATAAGGTAAAAACCCATTAATGACTCCAATTATTTATCCCAAAGGAAAA
>CATKHJ010676471.1:0-14969 GCA_949750685.1 Vernicia montana | reverse complement strand
TAGTATATTCTCCACTCACTGCTTTATCTCATTAGTGATTCCATTTTTCCAGGGAAGCAATCTAGTGAGCAAGTGGTTCCTCAAGAAGCATTCTTCATTTGAGGATTTTCTTATTAAAGTAAAGTTATATTTGATATGTGTTCATGTATATGTTAAAGTTAGTGTAGTAGCTCCATGAGTGTTAAAAGAGTATTGTAATTGTTTGTATATGTAATAAGAGTTATATGGAAAGAAGAATATGTACAAGCTAATTGATAAATAATATGATACTATTGATGAGTATGTGATAAAAAGAATAAGTGTGTATGTGTTCAGGTTCTGATCTTGGGATATGAGATAAGATGATATGATATGAGATAAAATGTGATAATGTGATGAGATAATTATAGTACAGATGCATGATACTGTATTGGATTGTATAGCAAGTATGTGTTCTACGGGTTTTCGGTGGCCTTATGCCTACCCATGCCCTAGGACCATTGTGACTCAAAAGCTGGGTCGTGACAGGCCGGTGGAGTTAGCTAGAAGGTGACTTAGGATGAAAGAATTATATTCCCGCAAAACTCTCATCTTCTCTCTTTTAGTTAATTTAATAATCAGAAGAATGTCTCAACACTAACTTTTTTTATTTTTTGATAATATAAGGAATTATATATTAAAAGATTGAAAAATACTCAACCAAAACAGCAAAGGAGATAATACACCGTAGGCAGCAAATAACACATGCTGAAGTAAAATAGAGACATAAACTTCACAAAAAAAAAAAGATATATGGTATTTCTAATTCCCCAACGAATCAAAGAATAATTATTTGATATATGTACAAATATCTTATATCATAAAAAAGAAAATAAAAAAATAAATCCAAGTCAAAAAAATATGAAAATTACAAATAACAAATGATAAAGAAAAAATGAAAGGGGAAATATAAAACCTACTTATACCTAGTATTTTTCACAAGATTGAATGAATAATTCTTTAAAAGTCAAAGACAAAAACTCTTTTACCCACACAAAGTGAAGAAGGCAGAGAAAAGTAAAGAAGAAGAAAACTTTAACATAATATAGGGTGACTTTTAAGAAAGGGAATGTAAAGAATATTTGTATAGAGTATGTCTTTATATGGAGTAACTTCTAAATAAAAAAAAGAATTTTTTTTTTTAAATTTCTTATTTAAGGAGGTTTTTTTTTTTTTTTTTTTTTTGTAAAGAATGCATTATAAAAAGAGTTGAAGAGTTTTTTTTTTTTAACAACAATTAGAGGGGGCCAAATATATAGACACTGATACAAAGTGTAGGCAATACTTTTAAATTACAACTAATAATTAGTTAGGTTGGGTGTATGAAGGATAAATATTAGTGGAAATTACATTTCATACTTTTTTTTTGTATTTATTTATATTTATACGGTACCTTTGATTTTCTTACATTTATATGGTACCTCATTTACTTTATCTTTAACAAATATACATTTTCTCTTATTAATGCAAGAATTCAAATTTTTTTCTTTTGATTTTCTCTCATTTTTAATCAAATTCAGTTTCTTTCCACTTCTTCCCAACTTTTCTGTTATTACCCATGACTTGTATTTAGTTTTCTCTCCACTATTTTGAAACCTATATTTGTGGAATTTATGGTCAGTACTCGCTCTAGTTCTTCATCTCCACTTGTCAAATCTACTTCATAGATTCTTAGAAAATTAATAAAGCCAAAGAATAAGTTTGTTGATTCGAAAAAAATGGGGTAAAAAGCATCGTGCTAAAAAGAGTATGGAGGAGAAATCATCAAAGAAGAGAGATGCTCCTTCTGCTTCTACTAAAGATAATGTGAACCCAGATAAAAGTGCTAAAGGAAGGAAGATTACCATTTAAGAAATTGTTGAACATGAAATTAGTTTATGCATATCTTTTGAACATGGATGGCACCTGAAAGCAGAGGCTAAATTTGACTAAAAAGTGAGAAAAATGCTGACTAGTGGATGACCAAACCTTTTCAAGATCATAGCAACTAACTTATAAAAAATAAAAATACCCAAAAAAAAATTGAGATTCTTCTTCTTCCACACAAGAGAAATATACCTCAAACACACCTAAAAAAAAAACCCTAACTATATCGAATATAATCTATGGATCATTAATGAAAGAAATCTAAATGCATTGTCCTATCACAAACCTATATATGCAACATTAACCGTGATTAATGATTTCGGCTTGGACTAAAATCAGGCAATAGATGAAAAAATAGAGAGAGAGAGAAAGAGAGTGTAATACTCCGAATATTCATGTATGAACTTCTATGTGATAGTATGTATGAAGGAGTAATATTTAAGCAAGTGAAAAAAAAAAAAAAACTTACTGGAAGATATAAAGCTTCCTTTGGAAGCTATGCAATGAGAGCCATCCATTTCCCCATAATTTAATTATGGCCTTCCATTTGAACTTAAGTGAACTATGACTTTGCTATCATTTTCATTTCATTTCTCTCAAGCTATCAAGAACTCTAAGAGCACTTCTCTTCTTCTCTTTTTCTTCTTCCATTTTCTTCAATTGAATAATAGAGAATCATCATCAAAGAGAAAGCTTCAAAGGTAATGATCTAAATCATTTTTTTCATTAGATCTTGTATTGTATGCTTGTTGATTTGAGAGTTCTTCTTCTTCTTCTTCTTTTTCTTTTGATTTACCCTGATGGGTTTCTACAAAAGAGGATTTCTTTGAGGAAAATGTCACTAGATGATAATTTGCAAGCATGATCTAAGTGTATTGAGTATAAGAAAATGGATTTCAAAAAAGGGATTTCAAAACTTTCTCATTTTGATGATAATGGGTTTAATCTAATAGGTTTTTGAATTCTTTATTGATTCTATGTTTGATTGATGATATGAGTTAAGATATAAGTCATTTAAATGGTATAGAAATTGATTTTGGGGTTAATCTTGGTGTTGAGGGTGTTGAATTTCTTTTCCTTCAGCCATTTAAGGATTTTTCTCGAAAATCCTGTCCAGAAGCATGGTACGGGCAGGGGTACACCCAGAGGGGCGTGCCATTGCTTCTGGAAGTCTTCTTTATGTATAGGCAAAGGTACGCCCGTACCTTTGGGTGTACCATTCATTCTGTAAAATTTTATAATTGATACGGATAGAGGTACGCCCGTACCCTCTAGGCGTACCATTTATACATGACCAAATTCAGCATGTTTTTATTTCAATCATTGGCATGTTAAATTGACATATATGATCAATATGGAGTATATTTGAAGTAGATTGAACATTTATCCAAGGTCTAATAAGTTCCAATAGAGAAAGTATGTGAATCAATTATTGAATTATTGTTATTTTCTATAGATTCCCATAGAGATTCAAGAAGAGATGATGATGTAGGATGTGACCATCACTTGCTTGCTATAAAGGTTGCTTGCAAGTTATTTTAGGATTGCATTGTTAAGGTGAGTGATAATTATACTATTATGAATGTGCTTTTAACCATGGGGCATAAATGCCAAATTTTTCATGAACTTCCAAATGTTTATTGATTATTGATAAATATCCTATTTGTGATATCAATTTCATTATTTCCATGAACTATGATTGAACCAAGACCATGCTTATTGTATGACTATGATATGAACCTCTAAAGAACCAATGCATGACTATGATCCATAATCTCTTATGTATACATATCCATGACCAAGAACCCAAGCAGAAAACCCAACTCTGATGTGGGGCAAAACATCAGGCATTGTGCGCAATGAACTCCGTTGGATAGAGTAAAGTATCCAAGCTCTAGCTAGGAAGGGTATGCTTTGTTAAGAAGAGCCTCTACTTCCCATGTTCATGATCGAATATGTTCTATGTCTCAGTTCTTGGTAACGCCTAAATGGCATATACTCATTCTCATGGGGAACGTTAAGACATATGAACCTCTATTCAAGTTATTGCTATTTCTGCTAAAGTATGACATGTACATGTTGAATGAAACCCATGAAATATTGCTATTGTATGAACCCCATGAACTATTACTATTGCATGAACCATGAACTTTTCTCTTGAGCCATCCTTGAATCACCAAGCCTCACAAGTATGATAGTATAATCATTACTCATTGCTTTGTCTCATTAGTGATTCCATTTTTCAAGTGAGCTATAGTTTATCATTTCGGTTTGCAAGGCATTATTCTTCTCTAGTCCTCGGAAACTTAAGTGATTAATCCAAAGCTCTTTTCCTTATATTTATGATTTGTAAAGATGATGATGTAAACCTTTAGATGCTTTATGGTAATGTAATGAAAGATATGTGTATTCATGGTACATATATAGGATGAATATTCTTTTGGCCTTTAAGGCATTGATTTATGAATGATGTGATATGCAAGATAACCTAAGATATGACTATTGATGAATACATGAGTTATGAATCAAGCATGATATTGATGAATATGGATTTGCATGATTGTTAGGTTTAGATCTTGGGAGATTGTATGAGATTGGATTACGGGATATTGATAGATGATTGATTGATAAGGTTTCTACGAGTTTTCGATGGCCTTAAGCTTACCCATGTCCTAGGATCGTCAAGGCTCGAAAGTCAGGTCGTGACAAGGTTGGTATCAGAGCAAAATAAGTAAAGTCTTGATTAGACATAATAAGCTATATGAGTTATATAGTATAAGAACTACCATAAAGCATAGGAAATTTTCTCTTGTCAATTGAAGTCATCGTTAAGATAGATCCACGTTATCCATATAAAATTGAAATTTCTCATCATCTAGTATGATGTAAGGGTGTTGTGAATCTGATAAAACTAGTATGCGTAAACATACTAGCGTGAATGATTATGTGAATTGGAATGCAACGTGAAAGTAAAGTGATAAAGTGAAAAGGAGGTCGATCCATTAACGATCACTCCTATGATAAAGAAAAGAATGTGTATTGTTAAAAAGAAATTCTTGTAAAGCTAAATAGTTGAACATTGGTAAAGACACCAGTGTGTCCATTATTTATGAAAAGAATTGTGTAATGTGAATAATAATAGAAACTTGTAAATTGTTGTACATGTGAAATTACTTGTATTGTTTGGGATGAAGACATCCTAAGGCAAACCATCTCATTGAGATGGGAGTGTAAAACGAGTGTCACTCTATATGAAATGTTAATATGTGATCACCTGTTAATGTCACTTAGGATTAAATGACAGACCTATAGAGAAAAAGGAGTATATAATATTGAAGAATATAGAAGCAGTTGATCGATAACAAATAAGCTATCACGCTACCATTAGAGGAACATGTGGAATTAGTTGTAATACGATAATGAAAATGAATAAAGGAAAGATATGAGGAATTCTTGTTAGACTTTGTAAAGTCTTAGAAAGGAAAGTAAAGAGAAAGAATGAATGAAAAAAAGTGCGATAATGAAATAGAGAATGTCATAAAGTGACACTAAGAGTCAGAATTTCAAGGACATTAATGATGAAGAGAACATAGTACAAAAAGGAATATGTGTAAGATAAATGCTAGTGAAGCCTAACTTATTAGAATAAATGTAATAACCAATGTTGAGGATGAATTAATGATGAAACAGAAGTCAATGAGTAAACGTGGAAGCTATAAGAAAGACAAATATATAATGTAATCCCGAAAAGGTAAATGAGACATGATTAAGTGGTAAGGAAAACACTTAAATGAAAAGTGTATGAAATGATAAAGTAAGAAGAATCACAAGGACAGTGAAACTACAGTGTAATTAATAAGCTAGTGTGAATAAAAGATTTCGTCGAATAAAGATGAGATTGAAATGAGGGCAAATGAGGGTAGAACTATAGTGCTAAACTAAATGTATTGAATAGATGAATTAAATACAAATTGACAAATACTTAGATTATGGATGGTTAAAGAAATGAAGGAAAATGGAGATAGTTAGAATTGATCATTTTTGCATAAGATCATAATGAGTTGATCAGGATAATTACTTCAGATAGATAAGTTAAGTGAGAATGAGAAATATGAATAATTAAGAATTTACAATGGACTAAAGTAACCTTGATAAGGATATGGAGGTCTATATGAATATAATAGAGAATGGTGAAGATCGAGAAAACTTAAGAATGGACTATGTGAAGCGACTTTAATTCCGAAGAGAGTTTGTTAAATCTATCACGATAACAGGAGCGTATAAGACATGCATGAGTAAATGAATGACAGTTACAGCACCAACAACAATTTCAATAATGAAACGAAACAAAGCACGAGATTTTTACTTCATCACACACAAAGGCAATGTCTCTAGTCTTGTTCTCTTCCCCTCTGACAACCTTCAGATGAGGGCACAACAAAGTTTCAAAGAAAAGAAATCAACAACGAAATAAAAGAAAAGACATCAACATTGATTACTTAACCTATTTGACTTGGAAGTCTTAGAGTGGGACCACTCTACTACGACAACAGTAAGTATTTAAAACCACTATTTCTTGATAGGCTCGTGCGATGGAGATAAGTTCATCACTTCATCATCGTCATAGAGACCATGATCAACTGTTTCATCAAAGTGATAAGGATCTTGGGAATCATCCATAAGATGAGTCCAGAGGTGATAGGAAGGATCGAACTTATCATCAGTTAACATCATAGTCTGGAATTCATCCCTTATACGAAAACCCTCGAGATGATTTTCCTCCTAAATTTTCTTATCGGCATGGATTTTCTTACAATAGTCGGTAAGAAATGCCCACCAAAGGGCGTCAGCTTCTTCAGGAGGCCACACATAAAGTGCTTAAAGCTTATAAACTCACCATGATGGTCAAATAAATCCTTACAAAGCGAGAAGGAATAAGATTTGTAAACATAAACTTGAGGACACACAGTCATTTGAGTTTCTGAACTGTGGTCATTCATAGCTATATAAGGGCAGTGGAAAACTACTATAGATCGGAGAGTTGGAATTATTTTCTGGCTCATACCTCTGATTTTTGAAAAGAGAAAGTCCTCCCATTGTTCAAGAGGTTTGAACCATTGTAAGAAAGTGACTAAATGAGGATTAGCTCTGCCATTGCTTTGAAAATGAGTAACGTACTTGAGTAAATGAAAAGGATGAACTTCCACAGCGATGTGATAAAGATGAAGAAAGTACCACAGAAAACAAAGAAATTCTTTTGGCCACTGCTAAAATGAATCCACGGTGAAGTCTATGAAAGCGTAAATCCTAAGGAAAGGATACTTAGGATGAATTGCTAGCTCTCGAATAAATCGAGGTCCATACTTTTGAATGAGGAGAGACTGATATTTAAAGATTTGTTTAATGGCTAAGTCATGCAGAGTTCTTTGAGTAATGTTGGCTCGGAGTTCAGGAGGAAGGCCATAATAGAGAAAAGGATCAAGTTCAGAAGAAGACGATGCAGAGAATGCCATGAAACTGAAATGAATAAAGTAAAGAACTAGATGAAATAGTAAGATGAATTCTTAAAACTTTGAAAAGAAGTAAGAAATTTGGTTATGAGGTTGTTGAAACGTTCCTCCTCAATTTATAGCGATTTGATCAACTTTCTCCAAGAGAGTAAATGGGTACACAACAAAAGACTCTCTCTAGAAAATTGATTACTCTGAAAGGAGTAGTCTATCATGACTGAGAGATAGATACAATAGATGTAACTGGTTGTGCAATTATAGTTAATTTCTCTTCTCAAAGTGAAGATTATTCATTTGCATGCATATGAGAAAGTTGAATTTCATTCAGAAATGAGCAGAGGAAAAGCAAGTCATGATCTATCTTTTCAACAGGCAATAGTATACTTTCATGTGAATAAGTTGACCGTAAAGAAATGATTACAGTTGAGACCCTTAAGTACCTCAAAAAGACAAGGGGTATTAAGGATATTTTCACCTTTGCATGTGTCCCAATAAAGTAACTTATATCTATTAAGATGTAACTTCTGAGAAGGAGAATCGTATGATATGAGAAGTTTATTGAAGATAATAAAAGAATAAATGAAAATAATAGTATTTCTGACAAATATATAGTAAAGCGATGGATAGAGTGAAAGGATTGTTCAAACTTTAGAAGGAGCACACTATGAATGAGAAGTTGAAAATTTTAAAAGAAATTGAAGCAAGTAATCACTTTGGTTAAATATAACCATGATAATAACTATCGTTCCCATATTGGAATGATTACTTGTAAAGCATTGTATGCAAGAAAGTAATGATCTCAAAAGCTACCGGATAAAATAAAGTTATTAGTGTTACAGGGATAATAAGAATATATTGCCCTTTTGATCTGTTAAACTTTTGAAATTCAAACCAAAATAGAGAGAGATAGGCTACAAGCTAATTTTGTCTCAGCAGTAGAATAAATTGACCCAATGTCTCACTTAGCATATAGAGAAGAATAGTAAGGAAGTATTGAAATATGATTATTGATTGTAGATAAGTAGGTGCATATAGTGTGATAAATGTATGATCATGAAATATTAAGTTCGTAAATTGTTAAAAGATGTTTAATATAAGAAAGGTATAAGACATGATTGTATAAAGACTATAGTTATGGATTTGAAGTTTTCTTGAATTAAGAATTAGTTGTTTATATGATAAGTATGATGATGAGATGAGATTCCCGATCCAATTGTTAGTATGGAGAATTGGTTAATAATAATAATAAGAGATTTACATGAAGTGAGTATATTTAAGGTTTAAATTATTAAAAGGTTAATAAGCATAATTTTTTATATGCAAGCTAATAGTTATGTATATGCATACTATATTTGGAGACATGGAATTAAATGGAATGGAAAAATCATAGTTTAGATGAATGTACTTGGGAGAGCGAGTAAGATATGTTACTCAAGTACCTTAACTTATTTTCCATGTAATTCTATATATGACATGTATATGTAAATTCGAGGATGAATTTTCTATAAGGAGGAGAGAATGTAATACCCCGAATATTCATGTATGAACTTCTAAGTGATAGTATGTATGAAGGTGTAATATTTAAGCAAGTGAAGAAAAAAAACTTATTGGAAGATATAAAGCTTCCTTTGGAAGCCATGCAATGAGAGCCATCCATTTCCCCATGATTTAATCATGGCCTTCCATTTGAACTTAAGTGAACTATCACTTTGCTATCATTTTCATTTCATTTTTCTCAAGCTATCAAGAACTCTAAGAGCACTTCTCTTCTTCTCTTTTTCTTCTTCCATTTTCTTCAATTGACTAAGAGAGAATCGTCATCAAAGAGAAAGCTTCAAAGGTAATGATCTAAATCATTTTCTTCATTAGATCTTGTATTGTATTCTTATTGATTTGAGAATTCTTCTTCTTCTTCTTCTTCTTTTGATTTACCCAAATGGGTTTCTACAAAAGAGGATTTCTTTGAGGAAAATGTTACTAGATGATGATTTGCAAGCATGATCTAAGTGTATTAAGTATAAGAAAATGGATTTCCAAAAAGGGATTTCAAAACATTCTCATTTTGATGATAATGGGTTTAATCTAATGGGTTTTTAAATCCTTTGTTGATTCTATGTTTGATTGATGATATGAGTTAAGATATAAGTCATTTAAATAGTATAGAAATTGATTTTGGGGTTAATCTTGGTTTTGAGGGGGTTGAATTTCTTTTCCTTCAACCATTTAAGGATTTTTCCCGAAAATCTTACCCAGAAGCATGGTACGAGTAGGGGTACGCCCGTACCTCTGGGGCGTACCATTGCTTCTAGAAGTCTTCTTTATGGTACAGGCAAAGGTACTCCTGTACTTTTAGGCGTACCATTCATTCTGTAAAATTTTCTAATTGATATGGGCAGAGGTACGCTCGTACCCTCTGGGTGTACCATTTATACATGACCAAATTCAACATGTTTTTATTTCAATCATTGGCATGCTAAATTGACATATATGATCAATGTGGAGTATAATTGAAGGAAATTGAACATTGATCCAAGGTTTAATAAGTTCCAATAGAGAAAGTATATGAATCGATTATTGAATTATTGTTATTTTCTATAGATTCCCATAGTGATTCAAGAAGAGATGATGATGTAGGATGTGACCATCATTTGCTTGCTATAGAGGTTGCTTGCAAGTTATTTTGGGATTGCATTATTAAGGTGAGTGATAATTATACTATTATAAATGTGCTTTGAACCATGGGGCATAAATGCCAAATTTTTCATGAACTTCCAAATGTTTATTGATTATTGATAAATATCCTATTTGTGATATCAATTTCATTGTTTCCATGAACTATGATTGAACCAAGACCATCCTTATTGTATGACTATGATATGAACCTCTAAAGAACCAATGCATGACTATGATCCATGATCTCTTATGTATAAATATCCATGACTAAGAACCTAAGTAGAAAACCCCAACTTTGATGTGGGCCAAAACATCAGGCATTGTGCACAACGAACTCCGTTGGATAGAGTAAAGTATCCAAGCTCTAGCTAGAAAGGGCTATGGTGTCTTAGCCATGAGATCTAATCAATCTTGCGCAGAGATAAGGGTATGCTCTGTTAAGAAGAGCCTCTACCTCCCATGTTCATGATCGAATATGTTTATGTCTCAGTTCTTGGTAACGCCTAAATGGCATATACTCATTCTCATGGGGAACATTAAGACATATGAACCTCTATTCAAGTTATTGCTATTTCTGCTAAAGTATGACATGTACGTGATAAATGAAACCCATGAAATATTACTATTATATGAATCTCATGAACTATTGTTATTGCATGAACCATGAACTTTTCTTGTGAGCCATCCTTGAATCACCAAGCCTCACAAGTATGGTAGTATAATCATTACTCATTGCTTTATCTCATTAGTGATTCCATTTTTCAGGTAAGCTATAGCTTATCATTTCGGTTTCCAATGTGTTATTCTTCTCCAATCCTCAGAAACTTAAGTGATTAATGTAAAGTTCTTTTCCTTATATTTATGATTTGTAAAGATGATGATGTAAACCTTTAGATGCTTCATGGTAATGTAATAAAAGATATGTGTATTCATGGTACATGTATAGTATGAATATTCTTTTGGCCTTTAAGGCATTGATCTATGAATGATGTGATATGCAAGATGACCTAAGATATGACTATTGATGAATACATGAGTTATGAATCAAGCATGATATTTATGAATATGAATTAGCAAGATTGTCCGGTTTAGATCTTGTGAGATTTTGTATGAGATTGAATTACAGGATATTGATAGATGATTGATTGGTAAGGTTCCTACGAGTTTTCGGTGGCCTTAAGCTTACCCATGCCCGAGGATCGTCGCGGCTCAAAAGTCGAGTCGTGACATAGAGGCTAACCAGAAGAGAAGGAGAACGACATATATTTTAGTGTTTGGAGGGAGGGAGTTAGGGTTATATCATCATATATAGATATATTAACTCTTCAAATTTAATTTAATTAGGGATTAGATATAAATTGGGTCAAATATCCATTAGTTTCAAATTTAGGTTTAATTATAAATAACGATAAAGGATAGTTTGACCGCTACCCGAACAATAGAAAAAAATGATTTTTAAATATTGATAATGGACAGTTAAACATGAATCAAAAGTTGCTATTAAGGTTTTATTTTTTTTATCCATTTTTTTGGTATATGTTTTGTTATTTTGGTATTATTGAGGTATTTGATAATGTGTTTTGTAATTATTTTATTGTATTTGTTTCTATTTATTGAATGTTATTCTCTTTTTATTTTTTTCTTTTAATTCTTTTAAATGCATATAAACTATTTGATGAATTGTCTAAATAAGAATTTATTTATTTGTAGATTTTGTTTTCCCTTTCATTTTAAATTGATTATTTTGTATTTGATTTGTTTGGATGTTTGTCAATTATTTATATTTGATTTAGTATATTGTTTATATATGTTTTGTTATTATATGGTATTTGATATTTTTCTTTGTTGTTATGTTATTATTGTATATTTTTAGGTTATTTTGTAATATATTAGTTTTTTTTTATTTGTTTCTCTTTTTGCTTTTTGGTCTATGTTTGTTAGTGTTGTGGTTTCTGATATTTAGTTTTCTTTGATTTTTTTTTTTTTTAAAGTAGGAAAGGGATTTCAAGATTAAGCTTGAAGACTATTTTTCGGCTAAAATTGGATATCATATTGGTGAAGAGGTCATTAGTCTTCTTAAGTCTAAACTTTCAAAAATACAACCTGAACTTTTTTGGAAGACTTATATTGGTCACTTTCCATAGCTTCTCACCCTTAGTTAAGACCAATCGAGCAATCAAAGAATTCTTACATAAATCTAGTCGCTGACTATAAACCTCTTGTTAAATCTTTATTGATATGATGCATCCTTTATTAAAAGGCTGTATGAAAGCAGGCGATGGAGAAGGATTACTGACCTTTAGTGTGTCGGAAAATAAGCGTACCTTAGGTGCAGGATATGTAGGTTTCGATTTCTATACAAAGAGAACAACATGACTCACATAATTATCCAGGTGTTGTTTTGCCATAGTAGAGAGCTGCGGCGCCAGTTGATCAGGCACCATGGCCTGACCGGTGGAGTTAGCAAGAAGGTGACGTAGGATGAAAGAATTCTATTCTCGCAAAACTCTCTTCTTCTCTCCTTTAGTTAATTTAATAATTAGAAGAATGTCTCAACTCTAACTTTTTTTTTTTGTTTTTTGATAATATGAGGAATTATATATTAAAAGGTTGAAAAATACTCAACCAAAACAGCAAAGGAGATAATACACAGCAGGTAACCAATAACACATGCTGAAGTAAAATAGAGACATAAAAACTTCACAAAAAAAATGATATATGGTATTTCTAATTCCCCACCAAATCAAAGAATAATTATTTGATATATGTGCAAATACCTTATATCATATAAAAGAAAATAAAAAAAATAAATCCAAGTCAAAAAAATATGAAAATTCCAAATAACAAATAATAAAGAAAAAATGAAAGGGGAAATATGAAACCTACTTATACCTAACTTTTTTCGCAAGATTGAATGAATAATTCTTTAAGAGTCAAAGGAAAAAACTCTTTTACCCACACAAAGTGAAGACGGCAGAGAAAAGCGAAGAAGAAGAAAACTTTAACATAATATGGGGTGACTTTTAAGAGAGGGAATGTAAATAATATTTGTCTTGAGTATGTCTTTTTATGGTGTAACTTCTAAATAAATTAAAAAAAAAAAAAAATTTGACATTTCTTATTTAAGGAGGTTTTTTTTTTTTTTTTTTTGCTAAATAATGCATTATAAAAAGAGTTAAGGAGTTTTTTTTTTTAACAACAATTAGAGGGGGCCAAATATATAGACACCAATACAAAGTGTAGGCAATAATTTTAAATTAGAACTAATAATTAGTTGGCTTAGGTGTATGAAGGATAAATATTAGTGGAAATTACATTCTATACTTTTTTTGTATTTATTTATATTTATACGGTACCTTTGAGTTTCTTACATTTATATAGTAGCTCATTTACTTTATCTTTAACAAATATACATTTTCTCTTATTAATGTAAGAATTCAAATTTTTTTCTTTTGATTTTCTCTCATTTTTAATCAAATTCAGTTTCTTTCCACTTCTTCCCAACTTTTCTGTTATTACCCATGACATGTATTTAGTTTTCTCTCCACTATTTTGAAACCTATATTTGTGGAAGTTATGGTCAGTACTCGCTCTAGTTCTTCATCTCCATTTGTCAAATCTACTTCATAGATTCTTAGAAAATTAATAAAGCCAAAGAATAAGTTTGTTGATTCAAAAAAAAATAAAAAAGGTAAAAAGCATCGTGCTAAAAAGAGTATGGAGGAGAAATCATCAAAGAAGAAAGATGCTCCTTCCCATTCTACTAAAGATAATGTGAACCCAAATAAAAGTGTTAAAGGAAGGAAGATTACCATTTAAGAAATTGTTGAACATGAAATTAGTTTATGCATATTTTTGAATATGGATGGCACCTTAAAGTAGAGGCTAAATTTGACTAAAAAGTGAGAAAAATGTTGACTAGTAGATGACCAAACCTTTTCAAGATCATAGCAACTAACTTATAAAAAATAAAAATACCCAAAAATAATTGAGATTCTTCTTCTTCTTCCACACAAGAGAAATATACCTCAAACACATCTAAAAAAATCCTAACTATATTGAATATAATCAATTGATCATTAATGAAAGAAATCTAGATAAATTGCCCTATCACAAACCTATATATGCAACATTAACTGTGATCAATGATTTCGCCTTAGACTAATATCAGGCAATAGATGAAAAAATAGAGAGAGAGAGAGAGAGAGAGGCTAACCAGAAGAAAAGGAGAACGACATATATTTAGTGTTTGGAGAGAGGGAGTTAGGGTTATGTCATCATATATAGATATATTAACTCTTCAAATTTAATTTAAATAGGGATTAGAGATAAATTGGGTTAGATATCCATTAGTTTCAAATTTAGGTTTAATTATAAATAATGATAAATGACAGTTTGACCGCTACTTGAACAATAGAAAAAAAATGATTTTTAAATAATGATAAGGGACAGTTAAACATGAATCAAAAGTAGCTAATAAGGTTTTTTTTTTTTTTTTTATCCATTTTTTTGGTGTATGTTTTGTTATTTTGGTATTATTGAGGTATTTGATAATGTGTTTTGCAATTATTTTATTGTATTTGTTTTATTTATTGAATGTTATTCTCTTTTATTTTTTCTTTTAATTCTTTTAAATGCATATAAACTGTTTGATGAATTGTCTATACAAGAATTTATTTGTTTGTAGATTTTGTTTTGCCTTCAATTGTAAATTGATTATTTTGTATTTGATTTGTTTGGATGTTTGTCAATTATTTATATTTGATTTAGTATATTTTTTTTATATATGTTTTGTTATTAAATGGTATTTGTTATTTTTTTTTATTGTTATGTTATTATTGTATATTTTTAGGTTATTTTGTAATATATTAGTTTTTTTTTATTTGTTTTTCTTTTTGCTTT
>CATKHJ010676441.1:0-15347 GCA_949750685.1 Vernicia montana | reverse complement strand
TTGAATGCATTTTGTGTTAAACATGATGTTTATTTGTATATATGTTGATATAAATACAATATGAATACAATTAAGTTGAATATGTTTGAATATATGTACTGATTAATGAATATGAAATCATATGCTACAGAAGGGCAAAATAGTCATTTCTCAAAAACTATCAAAAATTTTCATGTGTATACTAATATAAGTTACCAAAGTGTGATTAGGCCCAAACCCAATGGAGTGGCCGGCCATGGTCTTGTAATGGAAGAGAAAACGTGACCTTGATGATGATAAAATATGCTTAAAATTGGGTTAGTAGAAAGTGGGCTCCACTTTCCACTAACACAAATTTTAATCCTCAAAATCTTGGTTCATTGAATTTACCAAAAAACTATTATCGTAATTTCTATCAAGAAATTATTTTATAATCTTCCATGAGAAGCCATTAAATCCTCTCCATCCATTGGCTAGAAGTGATCTCAACCATCCATTTAAATTAAAATCATTTTAACTACACCTAAACCATTCACTTCCATCACTAATCTAAAAAAAGAAATTTTTTCTCCTCATTTCCTCTAGAAATTTTGGTACATCACCATCTCCATCAAAGATCTATAAAAACTTCAAGGTAATCTCTTCAAACTTGTTCTAAATTTCATTCTAAGCTTAGATGATTGCTTGTCTTGCTATAATTTCTACACTCCTTTTCTTTTCTTTGCCTTCTGTGGTTCGACCTACACTTACAAAATTGGGAAAAATTGTTTATTTTTATTTCTTGATGTTTATGAATGTATCATGAAGTCAATTGAAAGATTTGATAGTCTAATTGAGTAAAGAATACATGCTAGAACTTGATTTGATCTTGTATCTAGAAATTGAGAAGTTAGGTTTTAGAATTGGGTAGAAATTGAGGAGCCAATTCTGTAATTATAGAAGTCGAATTTGGAGATGTATAAATTATGAAAGTTGTAGATAAATGTCTCTAGTATACACTGGTAAACGAATTTGAAAGATTTGAAGTGTGTGGAGAGAAATATTACTTGAATTGAAACTGGTATTGTTCACAGAGTAATTGGGTGACCTGAAATTGAGAAGTGCAATTAATGACTTTAGAGACTGAATTAGGCAAAGAATAAAACATGAAAAATGATAATTTACATGTTTATTTTGTCTATGTAAAATTAAATATTAATTGGATTTATATATATAGAGATGCAGTCAAAGGAAGGTAATAGGGTCTGAAAACTCTTGCAAACTAACTCAGTTGGCAATCTGTAAATCTACCCTACAAATTGGGGATGTTAGAGACAAAATTAGGAGAAACTAAAAACTAGTAAAATGACCTTTGTTATGTGAAGGATTAACCCATAAAAGGTTTGAAAAAATTTCAAGTATAGTATGAGAAATAATGCTTACACTATAACTGATCTTGTATTCATATTCAATCTGTAACATGTAATGAATCTTCTAACTTGGAGACTTTATAGATAGAATCAAGCTAAACTCAAAACATAAGAAATGTTCCTTAGTGTTTTTATCAACTCTCAGTAAAATGAAACTTCATTTAGAATTATAAATTTTGAGATATACTAAAGTAAATGTAATATGCTTAGTCTGCCTTGCCACATAAACAAAACCGGATTGAAATGGTCACCAATTTTCCATAGATTGAATTTTAAGTTCAATTTTGGATATGATATAAATTAATATGTCTAGTTTATGATTCAAAAAGAATAAATTCATTTGGATTAGTAAATCATGAGAAATGATAGAAACAATGTCACAAGGTCAGGTTATAAATTAAGTAATAAATGGAAATGTAATGTGTTAATTGATAATGAATATGTATGTAATCATTCTATGAATAGACTTATGCAAAATAAAATTTAAATGGACATATATGTAATATGAATTGAGGGTATACACCCTAGGCCATTCGGCTATTACATGATATTGAACATGGAAGTGTTTTAAATGGTAATATGTGTATATGTATGTTATGTATGTTGACCTGAATTGATATTAGATGATTAGTATATATTAGATATAGATTTTGTAGTACTAAAGTTAAGATTGGAATAGTCAAGTTGACAAAGAGTTTAATGATATTCAATTGAATGACATGAATGGTATGATTTAATGTAGAACCTAAAGGAAAGATAAGAAAAGTGTTTCGGAGACCAAGGAGCACCACTGCTAAAGTGTTAAAAGCTTGTGCTAGGTGATAAGGAGTAGAGGTGAGTATGTAATATTTTAATATGGTATGGGCATTTGCCTTTGAATCATCACTAAATTGATATATATTACTGAAAGTCTTATAAAATCCTTAATGTAAAAAACCATTGTCATTCAAATTCTAGTACTAGGACTACTTTATGGCCTCTGGCCTACTTGCTATTCATTGTTGGCCTTCGGCTTAATTGTCATTCACTGATGACCTTCAGCCACACGTTATTTCATTGATGGCCTTCGGCCCAATTGTTAAACTACTGATTCAATTGAACTCTCTAAAGTTCATTTAAAACTACTACTAGAAATGTAAATTCCATTGATACTAAATCAAAAATTCATATGATCTATTGTTCATATATTATGAACCTTTATTAAATGATATTATTATATATAAGCAGAAATTTCCAACTAATGTGAGGTTATACATTAGTCATGTGCACATGGTAAGAAGGCCCGTCGGATAAGAATAGTGTATTCGCCTAGCTAGGATGGGGGTCTTAGCCGTAAGACCATATCAGTCTTGCGCCTAGTGATTAGTGTAAGTGAGCAAGGCATTAGCCGCCACTCTATTTATTTATCAGTTGGAAGCACACCGCTTCCAAATCTCTAATTTCTGCTAAAGTGATATAAATGATAATCCATTGATTATTAATCCTCCATTGATATAAATATCATTGAATATGATTGTATCATTTACAATCTATATTGACTACTAAAAAGAAAACCTTTCATCGATACCCAATTGAATTTAAACTCTTATTACTGTTATACATATTTCAGCCGGCATATTATATTTAGATATTACATTCTCACTAAACTTGTCTCATTATTTTAGTGGCTTTAATTTTTCAGGTTTACTGAAGGTCAAGCAAGGCAAATTCTCAAACTTCCTTTCTTCGCTTTGGGGTTTCCTCTACTATATTAGGTGGTTTAACTTCTGAATCTTAATGTATTTGTATTTTGAAGAGATAAGTCTAGAGCTCCATGGTAATTATGGATCATAGTAGTTAGTTTTGCAATTCGAGTTTAATAATTATAGTCTGTAATTATATAATGATAATTCTGGTAATATTAGAGTATAACTGTTAATGATAATTGATGATATGAATTATAAAATGTTAATGGTACAAGTATACAAGTGGTATACGTATGGTATACATATGGTATATGTTGGGTATCCTTTTGGTATATGTAAGGTATACTTTAGGTATCCTATTGATATGTATAGAGTATATGAATATGGAATTATAGGTTACGATATGGGAAATATGTTTATTGTATAATGTGCTTGCTACAATATAGAATAGGAGTTCTACGGGTTTAGGTGACCTTACGTCTCTCTATGCCCTAGGACCGTCACACTTCAGAAGTTAGGGTATGACACAATATTTTCTCGAAATTGACTAGATTTTTCCTAAAACTGACTGTCAAACTGTCCGATAATTAATTTTGGATCCACCAACATTGACCGGTAATTTTTCAGAATCCATAAAGCCCCAAAAACTGACCCAAAAACTTAAAAAAATCTTAATACTAGACTACTTGCATGATTAAGCGTATTGTCTGCCAGGGTAACCAGCGGATCTGCCGGTGCACTCCATAGAGCCACTGGATTCCCCGGCACAAGCCTCCGAACATGCTAGAGGATCAACACAAATCCCTGAAGGACCTGCTTAGCAAAGCCTCTGCCCCTTTTCGTGGATCCTCTCTGTTGTGCCAGGTCTGCCCAGAGGCAGCCGTTAGAAAGGCCAGAGGCTCCGTGTAGACCTCCGGTGGATCTACCAACCTGGCCGACAGAGCCTCCGGCTGCCCCAACGACCTGTCCCCCCGTACACTGAAATTTCATTTTTGCCGTTTCTAACCTAATTTTTCATCCCCAAACAACCCTACCCTTCTAGTCTTTTCACATTTTCTCTTCCTAAACTACCCCCACCTCACTTCACCTATAAATACCTCCTCATCCTCTTCATTTTTTCTTACCCCTAATGCTAGTATTGATTGTTATCTACTACTCTCTCTCTCTCTGTAATAAATCTCTCATACTCACTTTGGGTAGCCACTTTAATTAATTAAACTCTATTTGATTTTAATTAATTAATTAGTTTCTACTCAATTTGGTTAATTAATTATTTTAATTAATTAAAAATTGAGTAATTAAGTAATGAATCCGTCAAATTAATCCCTTTTAGGATTAATTTAATCCAATCCACCATCCTATCCTCTTTCTCCGAAACGGAACTCCGATCCGGTAAAACCATCCACCCATCACACATACCAAGAAAGAAGGTATAAGCCCTTACCCTCACTCAACCCCCAAATCAAATCAACCCAATCAATCTGATCAATTCCTAAACCCCTCCACCTCACCGTGTAATGAACTACGTGAGTTTTGATTCTCATTCAATGAGGTACGTAGGCACGCTTAGAATCTAAATCTAAGTTTCAAATCTAAATCCCAACTAATCCCCTTCCCCTTTTATTTTCAATGTAAATATCAATTTATGCTTTCTTGTAAATTTTAATTAATTAATTAAATTATTATTTTGGAGTTAAGGAGCGATTTGTGGTTCTCCTAAAATCCATAAAGACTAGAGAGAACACTCTCCTTAGCTTGTTGATTTTTTTAATTACTTGCTCTTTATTTTTTTATGCACTCATAATTATGCCATGATCATGCATTTTAAATTGCAATTAATACTCGTTATCCGTGAAATCAATTTTTAAGTCAAATTAAACTTAGGAGCCAAATTTAAATTATTTAAAACTAAAAACCTAATCCCTAAGCTCAACCTGGTTCGAAAGCTAGTGACTTTATCCTTGGGTAAATTAATAAAAAATTATTGAATTAGAGTCAATTTGGGTTTTTTTCCTTAATTTTTTCATTTAAATAAATTAGAGTAACGACTCCCGAATCATTTTAAAAATCAAATCAATTTTTCGAAAGATAGTCGTTCCAATGGTAAGCATCAAAACTCGTACATAAACTTCTTAAAAATCGCTCGCATTTCCTTAAGGCTCCCGAGCTAGGCCTCACGGTTGGTGACTCCATTGAAGACTGGTTGCCACCCCTTTTAATAAAAGGAAAGCAAAAATAAGAGGATTACTATTTGGTTAGGATTTTTCCAAAATAATTTTTATTTGGCTCACTTAAGTTTAATTTGACTTTCATGCATCTCTTTGCATAATAAAGGCTCATTGCCTAACCCTAGTTACTTAGGAAAATTTTTGGATGGTGAGTAGCATTGGCTCGACAAAACTCTTTGAGTATGTTGAGAGATAGCGAAAGCATTCAACCCTGCTTCGAATCCCTGATCATTTCGGTGGTGTAATGAGCAATCCGTACTATTGGACCTACGCGAGCCTCTTTGACTCACATGTGGTTAGGTATATTGATACTCTAGTGGGACCGGGACCCTTAAACCAAACCACCCTTCACCCTTGTGCATATAGTTGCCTTAGCCTTTGACCCTAAATTTCATGAACCATGATAAATAAAGACCATATGCATAAACCCATGAAACCTTTTTTCGACATTCATCATGATATTATCATGCATACATAACATAAGGAAACTTGAGAACTAAGTTTTATCACCCTGTAAATCAAAACCAGTGGTCCGTCACCCAAAACACACTCACCAACTTTCTCAACCATTAAACCTTGTAAAGGGAATCCTTTTCCTGACATACCATTGCATCCGTATATCCTTTTTCCAGTGTAAATTCTTACCCTTCCTTTTCCTTTTCTTTTGAAGGTACCGATGGCCAACATCTTCGATCAAAATGCTATGAACACCTTTCTCACTAGCCTCCTCTAGAAACAAGAGGAGACCTTCCAAACCGCACTCACCACTGCCTTCAAAACTCAAGCCAACTCTTTCACTAATGCTCTCATTGCCCGATCTGTCAACTTCACTAATGCCCTTAACACCCAACACCAATCCATCATTAAGGAAATGACTAACACCACCACCGCTCTTCCTCCTGCTCGTGTCGATCCCACTTCCACCCAAGTTGGTACTAGCCAGGCTCCTACTTTCACTCCTCCCATTATCGATCTCGCCAATAAAGGGAAGGCATCTGAAACCTCTACCTCTCTTGCTTTGGACTTGAACGCCATTGCCCCCTCCCCCACTGCTAATCCTTTTCAAGGTGGAGACTTTTCTAGCTTTCCCGAAGCTAAAAAACTGATGGAAAAATTTGAGGCCATGGAGAGAACTCAGTACATCAAAAAGCACGAGGACATAATAGATGTCGACTCTTTAGCTCTCTTTTCGAATGCAAGAGTTCCACCTAAATTTAAGATGCCGGTCATGGACAAATTTAATGGCACATGTCTTAAAAACTCATCTTAAGATGTACGTGGGAGCCATGAGACCTTTTGGAGTGGATGATGAGCTTCTTGCTCAGTTATTCCAACAGTCCTTGATTAGAGCTGTTGTCAAGTGGTTGTTAAATCTCGACCAAAATCATAAGAAAACTTGGGATGACATATGAAACTCATTTGTGAAACAATACCACTATAATATCGAAGTAAATGTCACCCGCCGAGATCTGGAAACCATCAAGCAAGGACCAAGAGAGTCCTTCACCGCGTTCCTTACAAGGTGGAGGTCCAAAGTAGCACAAATGGTGAGCCGCCCATATGAAGAAGAGCAAATCGACATCATCATCAAGAATCTCCTCCCCCAATACCAGGTTCATCTGCAAACTCAATACCTCCCTGACTTTAAAGCTCGCATTGCCACTGCCACTAAGATCGAGGATTTGATCCAATTAGGACAAATCAAGGATGAATCCTCTAGTTTGAGGTATCACAAGAACAACAATTATACCACCAACGCCACTAACTCCACCACCTAAAGATGAGAAGAGGTAAATGCCGTCTCTTATCACCAGCCGATGAGGTTAGAGTCAAGGAGGACTTTCTCTGAGCTAGGCATACCCCTCAGCATTGTTTAAAAGAAAGCCTTGGAGGCTCATCTGGTTAAACCCTTAGAACCACGAGCTCCTCCAAACCCCTTACCCAAGGGCTACAATGCAAACAAGCATTATGATTACAACCATGAAGCGGGGCATAAGACTGACGCATGTAAGGCTTTGAAACACCAATCCTTACCCCTAAGCCAAAGCCCAATATTGTCACCAATCCTCTTCCGAACCACTAAGCTCACCCAACCATCTCAAGCTCCACCCCATAATTGGCACTTTGAGAAGAGTGTCGACCTTGCTGTGCCTGAGTTATCAACTCATCCCATCAACACCTCCGAGCCCAAGTTCGAGTCATCTAAATCTGAGTTTGAGTCTTTTGAGTCTGTTTTTGTTGAGTCTTTCTCTGAGTTTGAGTCTGTCAAGTCTTCCTTTCTGAGTCTGTATTTCGCCTTCCAGGCTTATCATTTAATGTAACCCATGATGATGGGATTTTTATCAACAATGAAAAGTTTGAACCTTCTGTTTTGCTCTACTTCTTCTGATTCATCTTTGAATAGGACATCTGAAAAAGAAAAAAAAATAAATGAAAAAGGCAAAGAATCAATTAAATACGGCATAGAGAAAAAATAAAAAATCGCATACATTGTATCTGCATATCATGACAGGCAGGCATTAATCGAAGGGCTCGTGATGTCTTAGACTATTTTGCATAAGAACCCAAAGACGTGGTAGACCTAAGCATCGCGGTTCACAAGATTCCGGCCCAGAGACACATGAAGCCTATCAAGTAGGAGTTGCGGAGAATGAAAGCAGAGTGGATCAAAGAGTATCATGATCAGTTGAATGCTATTGACGAAAAGAGAATGGATTCTTTGTACAAGATTCAAGAATACCAACAGAAGCTAACTAGACACTTCAACAAAAGGTGAAAGACAGAGGTTTGCAAGAAAGGAATCTTGTCCAAAAATAGATCAGAGCTCTAGTTCATGATCTGACAGGAAAGTTCAAACCGAATTACGCCAAACTGTATGTGTAACAATGTTTTTGAACGTCGCAACGAGAATGGCGAAAGATAATTATGAAATAAAAAAATTAAAAATAAAAATGGAATCGTCACCGATTGATTTGTTTTAAAAGGCTTAGTTGGAAACCTTTAAAGAATTAAAGATGAGATTAATTGAAAAAATGAAAATTTTAATATGATTTGGACTTAATTTGAACTCACTGAGTTTTAATTGATTATCATGTTAATAACAATGACCACAGAATAACAAGAAAAAAAAAAAAAAAGAGAAATAAGATATACATAAAAATAAACTAATTTTATTGAAATAAATCAAGACTAATTACAAAATATAAAAGTATATTACATGTAAAAATAATAATTACAGTATATAAAAGTGTATTTTAAAAAATATATAAATAATAATTACAAAGTATAAAAATATATCGTATCTAAAAAAAATACATATACAAGAAAATAAAAATTACATAATTATAAATTTATTAAAGTACAAAGAAATAGAGATAATAAAATAAATCTCTAAAATTCTAAAGAAAATTTCAAATTCGATCTTGTATGTAACAACCTGCAACAATAAATATACACACCACAAGCACAAAAATGCAGGACAACAAAACAAATTCCCTAAGCCAAAAAGGGAATTTTATTTTAAAATTAGAGGGCTCAATTGTTCATTTTCTCAGAAAAGATAAAGAATCAATTAACTCTTATTGCAAAATTGGAACTGAATGAATTTAATTAGAAGCTCAAAATTACCGAATGAATTCAATTCATGGCACAAAATTACTTTGATTAATATAATGAACTATCAATATTAGCTTACCTCAATAGAAATGATTCGTAATTTTAAACCAAATCAAATTAAATTATTAATTCCAAATTGTCATGCCAAAAGTTAAATTAATTCTCTTAGTATTTCTGTAATTATTTCTTTTTTACGGGTCTAATTATCATCATCGCCCAAAACATAGAAATGCAGCAAAAAACATAATAAAAAACAAACACAAACAAAAGCATATAAGAAAAAATAAAAAAATGAAGAACAATAGATACACTTGTCATTTTTTAGGCTTCAAATTTTAACTAAGCTCAACAAGGCAAATTAAAATTAGAATAACAAAAAGAATATTTAATATAAAGCAATATATATATATATATATATATATATATATATATATATATATATTTTGTATATATCCATTTAAAACAACTAAATTAAAAGTTGAAACCATTATGCCTAGATACTAAAAACTAAGGTAACATCAATATCAAATTCCATTAATTATTTTTATTAATTATTTCATTTTTAATGTCCAACAGGTTCAAACCTTTTAAAGCCACCAACAATCATAAGTTCAAACAGTCAAGCCATTAAAGAGCATAATTAAAATTTATTCTCAAAAGAGTTCAAACAGAGACAAATAACTATGCTAACACTTCAAACTTGAGGAATTCAATTAATTATGAAATACAAAAGCTTTTTTTTTGTAATTATAACATTCGATTCCGAATTGCTCAAATAACCAAATTCATTTTTAGAACTAGAAACAAATTTAAGCTAGTCCCCTATTTCATATAGAGACATTCGTGGAGATCACAATCCCTTAAACCAAATCCAAACAAAATGGATAGAAGTACACAGATCACAAAAATAGAATTTATATTCCTTTTCAAAGTCGCAAAGCAATCATCATTAATTATTATTTTCATAAAATAAAATCCGTCACCATACCAATTGAATCCAAATCCTAAAAAAACACTATATACACCAACCAACAACTTCAAATGGAAAATAAAGAAATTAAATTGTTCAGTCATTAAAATTTCGTATCAATTGAATAAAATACCACCAGACCTGATTCATACCTTCAAGCCTCTATTTTAATATATATATTTTTTAATTTAACAGAAACGAGGAAAAAAGCATGCTCAACCTGCCATAAACTTTCAGAAAACAGATATATATCTGTCACTCTAGACCCAAATTTTGATCAAACAAACCTTGATTCTATTATTTTTGTAATCTGATAAAACTGACCAAAGAACACAATCAACCTGCCCAAAATATCCATAAAATAAATATCGGACCCAATTTTATACATCACAGACTCGATTCTCATCCTAGAAGTAAAATTAAATCGATAAACTGATGGTTCAAGGAAGTAACACATATTGCAATTTTGGTTTATTGTTTTTAAATTTAGCCCAAATCATATTAGAGTTTTCCATTCTTCAATTAATAATTTTTTTTAAAAAATAAGTTTTAATATAAGGGCCTCCCCTTCCTACACGGCAACCCATCACAGGGAGGACGTTTCAGTTTGCCCAAAAAGATTCATGGCTGGAGATGGCAACCCATCCTCCAGCGTATAAGGAATCCCTTTTGGCAAATTAAAACACCAAATATAATAGGATAATAATAAAACCAATCAATTTTCAATCTAAAAATCCTAAATAATAAATCTCAGAACACAAGGGTTTGGAAAAATTACCCAAACGCAGATGGAGAAAACCCGCTTGAAAACCCGTTTTCAAGACTTGTTTTTCGACCACCAACACTGATTCGAGATAGAGGAGAAACCGACCGATTTCCAGTAACCACAATTCAACAAAAACAACCAAACCCAGAGACAAAACCAATTAGAGATTCAATGGACTAGAACCAGACCCCTTTTACCCCTTTTTTAAGCACCAAAATCAGACCCGTTTCTCCAACCAAACATACCAACTCACCAATGAAGCTGATTATTGCTTTCAATGATCAAACATGGACTCGTTGTTACCGTCTGTTGGTTCACCAAATACTAATAGAATCTTGTTCCTAATACTAGAAAATGATTCAAGACACACAGATTCAGACCAAACACCTGCGAAACAAAGACGGAGAGAGTCAGATGAGAGATGAGTGAGTTTGGCTCTTCGAAAGAGGGAAATGGGTATATAAGTTGATGGAGGATTCAATCAATGAGGTAGAGATATGGGTTTGTGAGTTAATGCGGGATTGAGTCCGTAAGGGAGGAAGATGAATGAGAAGAGGAGAGCCGGTGCTGGCGAGGAATAGAGAATCGAGAGAGAGAATGGCTAGGTCGGCGAGGGTGAGTCCAGGTGAAGGAATCGGGTCTCGGTGAGAGAGAAACAGAGAGCTGGGTTCTTTTTGCTTGTCTGTGGGAAGGGAGCGGCCAAGAGAGAGATCGAGAGGCAAAGGTCAGTGTGCCGGTGATGGTCAGGCTCGAGAAAGTGGTCACCGGTCTTTTTGAGAGGATGTTTGTGGGTGAGGGAGAGTCTGATTGAGAGAGCTTGATGATGAGTCCGAGCTGGGTAGAGGCAGAATCATTTTTTTGGTGAGAGTGATAGAGAGAGTAGAGGCAGAGATGGTGACCGGTCAAGGTGAGGGTGTTTTTGGGCGTGACTTGAGTGAGAGAAAGAGAGCTGAGTGAGAAAGAGAGTTGAGGCTTGTGAATGATTTTTTATTTATTTTTTTTTAGCAGTCGTCCTCTTGATTAATTTCCGCTCCCCCCTTTTTGTTTTTTTGAAAGGAATGAATATATATGAAGCAATTAAGTTAAAATCTAACATATAAAGACCAAATTGTCCTTCTCAAATTAGCTTTTTTAAGCGTTATTTAAGAGTTAAAAAGGCAAAACGAAAATAACAAAAAATGGAGGGTTAGGATGAGTACTTGGGAATTACTGCAAAATTAATAGGTGAGAATCAAAAGTTGATTTAAAAAATTAAAATTAATTTACATTTTAAAATTGTTGATCTAATGGCCCAAATAAAAAGAAAATTTTTATTATTTTTAAAACTTTTTTTTTTCACTTGAAACTAAATAAAAATTTTAAGATAAATAAATTTGTTAAATAATAAAATCAATAATAATAAAAAAAAAAAATTTCTTTTTTTTTTTCTTTTTTTCCTTTTTGATGAATATAAAATGAAAACTTAAAAGATCTCATAAATATTTAGTGAACAAATAAAATTTTTATCATCATTATTTTCATTTTTTCAAAAATATTTCTATAAAACTAAAAAAAAAAAGTTAAGAAATTCAATTTCAAAACAAATTTCTATTTTTTGAGAATTTCATATACTTTTTTAAAAATAATTAAAATTGTCTGGACAAAATATGGTGTTTATAGTTGCCCCCTCTTTACAAGTTTTCTGTGCTGAAAAGAAAATTTTTTCAAAACAAAAAATGAGTAAAGAATGAAAGACATATATTTTGGCCAGTTGAATCAATTGATGACATACAATTAAATTAAATTGCTGAAAATTAAACTTGAATCAATGGCATAAAAATTAAATTTGAATCCATCAATGACATGAAAATTAAATTTGAATCAATGGCATGAAATTAAATTTGAATCCATCAATGACATGAAAATTAAATTTAAATCAATGACATAAAAATTAAATTTGAATTAATGACACGAAATTAAATTGTAGAAAATTAAATTTGAATCAATGGCATAAAAATTAAATTTGAATCAATCAATGACATGAAAATTAAATTTAAATCAATAGTATAAAAATTAAATTTGAATCAATGGCATGAAATTAAATTGCAGAAAATTAAACTTGAATCAATGACATAAAAATTAAATTTGAATCAATCCATGACTTGAAAATTAAATTTTAATCAATGGCATCAAAAATTAAATTTTAATCAATCAATGACATAAAAATTAAATTTGAATCAATCAATAGTATGAAAATTAAATTTGAATCAATGGCATAAAAATTAAATTGCTAAAAATTAAACTTGAATCAATGGCATAAAAATTAAGAAATAAAATTTGGTCAAAATATGATGTTCGTGCTAATTGCCCCTCTTTACGAATTTTCTGTGTTGAGAATCATCATAAGAAATAAGTAAAGAAAGTGAACTCATATTTTGACCTACTTACCAAATACTGTATGATACCTGAGTTAGTAACTTGAAGATCTTGTTGTTGATGAGATATTTTGTCTTGAGATTTTTCTTGCACAATGGTGGCATTATTGCAATGTCCTCCTTTAACTTTGCTTTCTGATTATAATGATCATTGATTGCTCTTTGCTTGAATGTTTTCAAAGAATTTTGGATTGAATGTAGCTCTTTTCAGACTTTGCTTCTTGACATTTAACTATTTTCAAAACTTACCCAGATTTTTTATTATTTGCCCTTGTTGCAAAATTATGCTTGAGTTGCCCCATGTATTTTCTTCAACTATCATTATATCATTGGTGATAAAAAAACTCTTGAAGTTGCCATAACTGATATTTGATTTCGAGACACTTACTTTTCAATGAAATGAATTTATCTTTGCACCCCTATTACATGAAAACCTATAGTGCTCAAAAATGAATTTATCATTGCATTTATTTTTCCTTTTTTTTTTTTTAAATCCTCTATTTTTCTTTTCCTTTCTCTTCTTTTTTCTTTTCCTTTTCTATTTTTCTTCTTCTATTTTTCCATTTTTTATTTTCTTTCTATTTTCTATTTTTTCTATGTTTTTTGTTTTTTCTATTTTTTTTCTATGTTTTTTTTAAAAGTAAACAGAATCAAAGACTATATCAAGAAGAGGAAATAAATCAAAGTAGTATATTAAAATAAATGCAAACTATATTATGAAGAGTAAATGAAATCAACCTATATCATGAATGCAGATGAATTAATATTATCATGAAAGTAAATGAATCAAGAAGTTAAAAAAATTTGAAACAATGACCAGAATGTGCATGATTTTAATAAATTGAATGTTCTTTTTCTTTTTCACTTTTTTTTAATTTTATTTTTGAAAACTTATTGATCGCATTACAGTTTATCTTACTTTGCATTTTGCCCATTGATGGAATGGAATATAATGTAGTTGCTCATACATGATGACTCTCAAATGATAGTATTTGAGATTAAGGATGATGAAAGAATAGAATTGAGGATAAATGAAATAGAAATTTGAGCATACAAAAATTGACTTTAATTTATAAAAATCTCTCTTTTTTTTTTTTTTTTTTTTTTTCATTTTCTCTTTTGTCTCTCTTTTTTTTTTTTTTTTTTTTGAAGCAAAAGACTCATTTATAATTCCATATAAATCTTTTTCAAAACTTGGAACCAATATTGTAGGTGAAAGTGAAAAAAATGATATTTGAATCATAGAAAATGTGGGATCAAAACTGAAATTTGGTAATGGTGCTGGTGGAAGTTTATCAATCTTACAAAATTAAAAATGATCTCAAACTCAAGGTCAATTTAAATGTAAATGATTGCAATTTCGAAAGTGAAAATGGTCGATTTTGATGAATGGAAAACGATGGGAGTTTAGGCTCAAAATTTAAAAATTGTGGGAAGGTTGGTATTAGGGTATTTTTCTTTATAGGGAAAAGGGAGGGTTTTATCTAAACATTTGAATACCGTGTACTTTAAAAATCAATGACCCATTTTAGGTGATGGATAGAATTAGTGAGATCAAATGATTGATTATGGATGAAAGGTGGTGTCATGACCCGACTTTCGAGCCACGACAATCCTAGGGCACGGGTAGGCATAAGGCCACTAAAAACCCGTAGGAACCTTACCAATCAATCATATATCAATATCCTGCAATCCAATCTCATACAATCTCCCAAGATCTAACCAGACAACAATTCAAATCAATATCCATCCATACCATTTATAGTTGAAATACAATATCATCTTACAATAGTTTAAGTAATAAGGCCCATAAAGAATACTAATCCAATACATGTACCATGAAGCATTTAATGTTTGATTCATTATCTATACAAAATGAATAATAAGAATGAGCTTTACATTAATCACTTGAGTTTTCGAGGACTAGAGAAGAATGCCTTGGAAACTGAACCGATAAACTACAGCTCACCTGAAAAATGGAATCATTAATGAGATAACGCAGTGAGTAAAGATTATACTACCATAATCTATGAAGCTTGGTGATTCAAGGTCGGTTTACAATAACAATTTATAGTTCACATTTCAATAACAATAACCAATCGGTTTAATAATAACAAACGATTGGGTTCAATAACAATAGGCAATAGGTTCAATATCTATGATCAATGGTTCAATTTCAATACACAATCGTTTCAATAATATCAATCGATTGGGTCAATAACAATAACATATCATGTTCAGCAGAATCATATCAGTACAGTACGAGTATCAAGTAACTATG
>CATKHJ010676412.1:0-17979 GCA_949750685.1 Vernicia montana | reverse complement strand
TATATATATATATATATATATATATATATATATATATATATATATATATATATATATATATATATATATATTCATTTATATTTTTTTTACATATCCATACAATATAATTTATATTTCACATAAAAAATAAATTATAAATTTTTAAAAAGATATAAATTAAATACATATAATATTTAAAAAATAAAATATATATATATATATAATTGGGTCGGGTTATATCATTACCCGAACCCGACTGAGGTTCAAATTGAAAAATCAGCCTCACCCCATTTATTAAACGGGGCAGGTAAGGATCGAGGCAGGGCGGAGCGGATAAAATTGTCATCCCTAGCCATCGACTCTGTAGATGCGTGATGAATTGGGAGCCAAACAGTGAGAAAGAATGAGGGAGAGAAAAGAAAGCGTGAAGGGTGAGATGATTTTAAATCAAGTACCCTAAATTTGTCTATTTTAGAAAGAGAAACGTGTTTTCAATTTTTTGAAAATTGCATAAACGGCCCGGAGACGTATCGATGCCATTTTAGTTGAGTTTCCACATTTCCCAATTTCTAAAACGTGGAAACACTGGCCATATCACGTTTCCATACTTCAAAGGTTCTCAATATCCATCATCCCCATCAATGCAGTAGAGCAAATATTTTTAGAACTTCAATAAATGCAAGCCTATAGAGGTATCAACAGTAGCTAGCACTTCCCAGCATATAAGATATTGTAGGTCTATCAACCTCATTGGCTTCAATTGTTTTCTCCCATGTTCTCCTTGAAACTTGTGTTACTACATTAATCCCATATTCTGCAATAATATTCTCTCATATATGACATCTAAATTAGTTGTACCATGCTTTTTTTTCTATATGTAGAGATTATCCATCATTTGGATAGGGATAACTCAAGGAGATAGATCTTACCTATTTAGTACCTAGTTATGGTTCAAGAATATCTTTATAATCTATTGAGCTTCCCACAACTACCTCTCTAAATTTTTACAAAAGCATTAGTTTTTTGAAAAAACAAATGCTCACATTTTCCTCATCCCTGCAGTGCACTTCTCATTAAAGCACTGCAAATTATTTTTCCATGTGGGACCATTGCAGCACATTTAGATGTCCTAATCATTCTTCTGTCTACCATCCTAAGAGATGTTTAGACAGATTTTTGGCCAAAAGCATTGGCACGATGCAGGACTTTGCATAGTTCTGATACTAGCCTGCATGATATTATAAATTCACTAGGTACGCATATGTGGCTGTTTTTTAAATCCTGGGATTGCATGTTCCAATGGCATAAGGCACTCCAGCCATAACCCTAATAAATAAAATTTAGTGCTTAAACAATATCTGCTAAGGCCAACCATGGTTGGCACATTGATTCCTTAAACAATTTCATTGGTCTAGTCAGATCTAAATCAACACATCCCTGAAACATGGGTTCAGGTAAGGGTGAGCATCGGTTGAAAACCGAATCGAACCAGTCAAACCAAAATTTTTAATATTAAAAACTGAACCGACCGATTTATATGTAAAACTGGTTCGGTTTTTGGTTTTTTTTAATTTTTTCTCCTAATTTTTTAAAATAGAAAAATTTAAAATTTAAAAAAAAAACTATAATTAAAAAAGATTATTAATTTTGACAATTTATTTTTTCAATTTTCTTCGATCAATACTTCAACATTTTGCAATTTAATATTAAAAATATATAATTAATTCAAAATAGAATTAAAAATATTATTTTGTTTATAAAATCATATAAGTTATTCTCCATAATTATCAAATAATATGTTAATTGAATTACTAACGCTTTTAATTTTGAAATTTATTTACTATAATTTAAAATTTGAAATTTACCATATGTATCATTTTCGTATCAATATTTTATTTAAGAAAGAAATATTGAAAGGAGACTAAAATTTAAATTTCTAATCAAATTAGATATACACTTTTATTAAATTAAATTTACAAATATACTTTGATAATAAGATTGATTTGAAATAATTTAAAATCATATATATTTTTAAGTATAATTTTCAATATAATCAATACTTTTTATTTAATTATTAAAAGAAATTTGAAACACATTTTAATCTAAAAGGATCTCGTTCTAAATTATTTTTTAAATAATTAAATAAAATTTATTGATTATTTTAAAAGTTTTACATAAAAATATTATATTATTTTAATAAAAAATCAAGTTGTTTAAATATAAAAATAAATTTATTTTAATAAATTTCGGTTCGGTTCAGTCTATTCGGTTTTTTGTACTGAAAAACCGAACCAAACCGAAATAATCGAAATTTTTTATATTGAAAACTGAAACCGAACCGAATTGCTTATTCAGTTCGGTTCGGTTTTAACCGAATAATGCTCACCCCTAGGTTCAAGGATATCATTAACATTTTGCCCTGCAGAGGTTCAAGTTTGATAAAAGTCAAGACTTACACTCAATGCTGCCAATGGAGCAATTGCAATTACGACTCCTCGTTGACTGCGGAAGGGATGTTTTTCCACAAGAAGAAATTTCCCAGATGTTCCTCTTGCCACAGGTATCATGTAAATATCTCGGATTCCAGCATTTGAAAAGGCAATCCTGCAAGGGATCCCAGATCCTGCAAATATTTTGCAAAAGAGTGAAGACTTGTTCCGGGAGCATAAATCAGACAGAATTAAAAGTAATGATGCCCAACCTAAGGAAATCTCTGACCCAAAGCTTGCAGATGAAAGATCTGAAGCATGGGTGCTTCCAGAATTAACAGGACTGCTCAGAGGACCTAACAAGGGTTCTTCAAGCAACTCTCCTTTGCAAATAAAAGCCTTCAACTGAAGATGGAGAATGAAACCCTGCACGTAATAATTATGAGTTCTACATTCCATACAATGGAATGAACAATGTTACAGAGAAATAAAAACAGCATAAAGATACTCGCAAAAAATCTCATCATACAGTCAGGAGGCAAACAAAAAATAAATGTTGAAATAACAGTAGGAGGCATTTGCTGCATACAACAATTTATCACATGAAGTATGGTAAGAATAAACAAATGCATAAGCACACACCAAATAAAAAATACAAGAATGGTAAATCTAGAGTAAAAGCAGACCAAAAATTTGCAGAATGCTCTGCCAGGAATGGTTAGATGTGAACTTGATGGCAATGTACAAATAAAACATCCATCAAAATTAATAGCATTGCTTGCCATGACAATCTGATAAAATAACTGATACAAACCTTCACTATGTCAACCATTCTCTGCCAAGAAATGTAAGAAGATGTTGCATTGCCTGCAAGTTATAAATAATGTTAATTACTCCTGAAAGAATGGGAAGGGTGTAAAGTAATGTGCCATGCCATTAGTAATTTGCATCTTGTGAAGAAAATTTGCAATCCAAAGAGATAATACACAATTAGTGTGGAAATGTGCCATACCATCAGTAATTTGCAGGCAAACAGCAAGCTCTAGTAGGAAAAAAGGATCTTTGGATTCAGATGGTTTCTCAAGAGCTGTACATGAAGCCATAGTAGATGAGATAAGTCTAGAAAAATTGTTCCACATAAAATATTCAATCAAGAATCATTTCCATTTCATCTTTATGTATCTCCATTTAGCGACTATACAGTACCATTACAAAAGACCACCACATCCTAACAGAAGACTACAACCTAGGACATTCAGCTCTAGGCAATTAATAGTTACCTTTTTTACAGCTGGCCCATTCATTTTTCAAAGTGTCCAGGACATTATCAAACCAGCATCCATCAAGTTCTTTCTGAAAGCGTTCATGGGACTTCTCATATGAGGTCTGTCAATGGGAACTAAAACATATAAACCTTTAGAAAGTTTGAGACAATTGTAAAGCGATGTCAATAAGCAATCATTGCAAGGTACATGGTGATTTTTATTTGCTTCTTCGAGTGCAAGATTAAATCTCAGAATGGTGTTAAAAGCGATAAAACTTGAGTTCTATTTCATGATGTATAATGTTGAGATAGTCTGTAAAAGAATATAATAAAAAAATACTAAAAAAAAACTCAGAAGATCATCCCTGAACTTCCAATGGAAAAGGTGAAATCTTGGACAACTTGCTACAAAAACCAAGTCAGAGGACAAGTAAATATAGCATCACTTCCAAGCATCAACACACCAAACCCCATGATAAGTACCATTTATGAAGCCTAATTGGCAGAGGTATCACCATAAGAGGAAACATACCATCAAAGCTGAAAAAGAGGTAAGAAATAAATAGAAGATTTCCAAACATGAGTGGGCAATGGGATACTGCTTCCTAAATTATTCTGTCACAAAGTTGCCTTAGATACGTAAAGTACCAAAAAATTTCTCCATTTCGTAGGTGATGATCGTCAAAGATGGTTCATTACCAGAGGTCCTGTCATCAATTTGCAGGAATGTTGGCCAAGGTTGGTGAGTTTCTGATTATAATAAATTTTTCTTCCTAATGTACCCTCAATATTAGCATAATAGCATTCTCTTTCAAACTTTATTTGCTTCAGATCCACAAAATCAGCAATTTTCTTCCCCCTTTCTTGAACATGATTGCAAATTTTCTTCTGCTTCATTGTTGACTGCCATCACTATTCATGAATGCTAATCTGAGATGTATAAATAGAGCAAGACCTTTTATATATCAATACTACAAAATTTTAGAACAGTAATCCTGCTCCTTCAGTCTCCAACCATTGGTTTAATCTTACTCTACTAAAATCTAGCCAGTAAACTAGCCTTCCTATTGTCATTAAATGTTGGAAATAAAAAATGCAGCAAATAGGAACCAATACAAATAACCCAGAAGGCCAGAACCATGCCCTGGATGGTTCTGTTGCTCAGACATGGATTTGAGATCAGTAATTTTGATGAGCAAGTAATGAAATCTGCGCTGGAAACTAAATTGCATATCATAACTCTCCATGAACTCAGGATATGCAGCCACAAGCCCACAACTCATTTTCTTCGATGAAAAACTATGAGAGACTACTAAGAACTTTTGAATGCTAAATAAACCTCTTGGGAATTGTTCCCAGGTGTGGAAAGCAGAAAGCAATAAAATTATGCAGAGTTCCACCTAGTCTAATCAGTCAAACAAGCAAAACAAGAAACACCATCCATTTTATTCAAGCAAAAGTACTCCTAATATTTAGACCAATATTAAATATAACAGGATATGATTATAAATCAGCTGAATCCTTACATTAAACATGAGCAAATTATGATGATCAAGGCTCTTTCCTTGTAAAACTAGTAGCTTCTGCAAGAACCATCCTATATGCCATTGTATTTGTATAGAGATCGGTGGTTCACTAGCTAAAAACTTCAATAACGCATTTAAAATCTGTAAAAGACATTAAGAAGTTCATCAAGACAATGAAAGCCCCACAGAACCAAGATGCACAAAGTAATGGGTCAGGTAAAGCTAGAGATAGTTTAACATATTATTGTGGAGGCCATAGAAAGTGGAATGGTACGCACATACTGTTACTAAAAGACCATAAAAAATATAAAAGGGAACAATTATCAGACATTACATATACCTGCGGCATAAACTTTAAAAGGATACTTCCATCAACTATCTGCGAAGATGAGATGCCATGATCCTGGAAATGAATATATCAATAATATTAGACTGAAAACCAGGGAAAACATAGAAGAATTAAAGAGATTGATGGGAAGAAATAAAAAATCCACTGGTTTGTCAAGGAATTACTAGACTCGAAGATTGATTATTACTAATGACATGGTGATCTCAAGCTAGTCTTCCAGGTATGCAGCTAAACAACTCAACCTTGAGTTAACAGTTTTCAAGAATGCATAAAGGATATATTGTTGTTGGACATCACACTGCATATACAATATCCAGGTAAAGAAGAAGGATCATATTAGGTGGTGGAAAGCCAGCTGAAAACTTTCGCCAAATCTTACTGGCATGAAGCAAGATAGGCTTGATGGAATTGGCTGTTGAATACAGGTTCAGGAAATGAGTTCAGCAAAGATGACGATAAACAATGGAAGAGTATAAAAAGTTATTGCTCTTAAACAGAGTGAAGTGCAAAAAATTTGTGCAACCAAATATGCTCATGGTAATTGTACAAATACAAGACTCCTAAAACTAGGGGTGTAAATGAACAAAGTTACTCATGAGCTACTCAAGGACAGAACCAAGCTATGGCTTGAGGGGCTATGATTATATTTTTTACCCATCTTTCTTACATATATTTTTTTGAAAATATACATATTGATATTGGCCCCCCACAATTTTTAAAATTATATTTCTTACATACGTATTTTATATATTTTTTATTTAAAAGTGTGTACTTGGTTCTAAAATTATCCTAAATTTTCTTTGTACTCATATATTTTTAAAATTATAACTATATCACATATAATTTAAATATAGTTCATATTACCCTATAATTTTATATCTTTGTTCCTTCTCATCTTAATTCTTGGCCCCTCTAAATTTTAAAATCTAGTTCCATCCCTAAAGCTACTCTAACTTGAGTTACAAAATATTCAAATTCTACTTGATTTCGAGCTCAAACTCTAGTAGCAATTTGGGCCAAGTTTGAGTATTACAATTCTTGACTTAATCAAGTATCTATATTTAATATAATTCAAGTATGTTTTATATACAATATTTAAATAATAATTTATTAAATCAAGCTCATTCGAGTTTATCCTAGTATTAACTTGAGATTAATAAAGAAACTTATCTAGATTCTTAATATTAATCAAGCCGAACCAATTTTAGCTCGAATATTTCAAATATTTCCATTGAGTCAAGCTCGGAATGGATAGTACAACTCAATTGAGCTTGAGTCGAGTTTCAAGCCTCAAGTTTTTTAATCAAGTTGAGCTCTAATAGTACATTGTATCGAGTCAGCTCGACTCGATTACAGCTCTACCTAAAACTCAATTCAGTAAATTGAAAATAAGTATTAACTAAGAAAAAAAAGCCATATTCAAAAGTAAGATCAAGGGAGATTATGCATGTGTTTAGCCCAGTACATGAAAGAAAACCTTCTACAAGAACCAACCACTAGCTAGGAGGCACATGCATCATGCATGTGATCAAATCAGAGGGCAAAACTCTGGATATCGTCCTAGCAGATGCCAAGTATAACAATAATAATTAACAGCTTAAGAATGCAACAGCCAGCATGTGCAATGGTGAATTATTCACAGAAGCGACAGTTTGATTCCATCTTCTGATAAAAGAAAAGAAGACTTATCTGATCTGGCACTCAAAAGACGGTTTTTTGGCCATGAGGCACAGTAATCAAGTGCTTGCTTAGAGCAAAGGAGGTCATGATTTCAAATGCTTGCATCCCCCTTGAAATGAAAAGGGGGGGAAAATGCAACTGAAAGTGTAATTTGCTTCCCAGTTCCCAATGGCCAATGTGAAAGGCAAAAGGCAAAAGGAACATTGCAAGAGAACATGAAGGAGAAATTGTTACATTTTCATTTGAAATTATTATTAGAAAACTTAAATGTAGACATGCTGATGAATTTAAATCCCAAGCAAAACATATGCAATTATTTACCATCCCATGCTGCATAGCACTTAGTCCGATCATAGAAGCCAGTAAATACTCAACATCTGTACCCAAGAAAAAAATCAATAACATAAAACAATGTATTATTTCATTTATTAGTACTAAATCTGTATAATATTAAAACCAGCAAATAAATGATACCTCTACTTTCTGCTAAAGTAAGCAATAAAAATAGAGATGCTAGCAAGAGGCTGTGATTGTTAGACAAAATAAATGCCATTATTCCATTCCTGCATAAAAAAAAAAAAAAAAAATTATGATAAGCACACACAATACCTAATGTAATACAGAAAAAATAATATATTAGCCTGCAGTGCACTTCATCTGGATATCAAACACAGCATAATAAATCTTATCTGCCTTAGAGATCATATTAAATAAATGGAGCTTAAAACACTGCTCATTTTTTTCTTCTGAACTGTCAAGAAATCAATCAGCATGAATAAATCTAAAATCTCAATGAACTGAAAACATCTGACGTTAGATATGTTGCCTGTGATGCTTCTATTATACGGAAAAATATAAACAGTTGAATGAGGTTCAAAGTCAGTCACATTCTTCAAAAGTTTACAGGCACTAGAAGAGTTTTACTGGAGCTGCACAATAGTGAAACACCAGAACAAGATCAAACACACCTGATAAAGTACTGCCAGACTCTTCTCAAGTCCTCAGCCATGCCCATACACTACAATCTGCCTGGTGAAATTACACCCAATATACAATTTAATCCCTTGCAGAAAGGAAGAATTGTAAACTTTGACCATTAGAATTGCTTTCTGTCTACACTCCTACAAAATGGATATTAAACCCAAGGACTGCAATTTGCATAAATTTATACTGTACACAACTCTACTTGAGCATTCCCCACCTTCAAGAATCAGATATTCATACATACCAAAGTTGTCCCACAAATTATTTTCAGTAAGCTTCCAAATATTGACAACTTTACTCTCATTCTAACTTCCCTTTTTCCTCTACCACCAAAATTACTGGTGAAATTTCCTTCTTTCACTGATATTAACATACCACTATTGTGCATTTATTCATATAATAGATGGGATATGGCTGCATAAAACATCTAAGATGTTTTGATCCATCAATAAGGAGCTAAAATTCAACTAAATTGCCATAAAATTCCTGTTCAGGATTTCACCTAGGATCCAAGAATCCTATTTCTAGTTAATAACTGCAAGACAGATAATTTGCAACTGCACTTAATCTTATAAGTGGAGAATGTCTCGAGGAGGAGAATGTCTCTTTCCTCGAGATATATACTCCCATTTACATCATGAAACAAGAAACTTCATTACATATAAAATCTACAAACCTTTCTGGACATACATTATCATCCACAGAGCTGTTTACAGAATGAGGATTGGATGATATGAGCTCGCTGGAAAGATTCCCATTGATGTTTTCTGCTCTTTCCGACTCAGAACCACAACAGACCAATTGTTCCACATTAATCAAATGGTTGGAAAACAAATTTTCTGTAATGCCTTCACTAGAATCCCTCAGGCTTGACATAAAATGGTATAGAACAATTTCAGCCACAGAGTTAATAATATTTTTTCCACCAATAACTTGAAGAAGAAGAGAAACTGTGTACAGAGAAGTAATGGCAGATAGATTTGAACCCTGTAATAAAAGAAAAATGTAAAATTAAATACTTAATGCAGAAAATTTTCAAATAAATGTTACTTAACATGCCAAAATAGAAACTTTCTCCACATGTCTCCCAAGTCCCACCATGATGATTTGGATTCATAATAATTCCCATAGGTAACTCAGTCTGGTGGAGACAGATGATCTAGGGGGTATTTACTCTATGATTAACACACTCCATTAGTTCAGTTTTCATACTAAAAAGCAAGTTTAAAAATGCTTCCTGACAAAATACCAGCCCCCTATATTGTAAGAGAAATGCAAGACATAACATATAAACTACATGTCTACATCTTAAAGCATTCCCAGAAAAAATCTTACGAAGTTCAAAATAAAAATGTAAAGGGTGAGTTAAGGGGAATAATATCTCACATCATTCTGCCTCAGTTGAAGTAATGGAAGCAATATGGGAAATATAAACAAGTTGAGAAGATTCTGGGTAACCACTTCACTCAAACTAGATTCACCAACACAAAGAATATCCTTAAAGTAGTACAGATCATCAATAATTTTATCAATTTCCACAAGTAGTTCCTTTCTTCTTTGATTAGTGCATGTACCCCTGCATCAAGGTCGAGCAGTTTTTTCTCATGCAGATAGTTTGCTTACGACTAGCTCAGAACTATTGTTAAATCACATAACCTTCTCTAAGATAATGAAAGAAAAATACTCTGTAGAAAGGACAAGGCTGTCTAGATGAATGCATTGCTTTTTCAAGCCATGAACCAAGTCCAAGAAGTACTTCGAAGCTGGAGGAGTTGAAACAAACTGATGAACCATATTGTCACTAACTGCAAATCAAAATAATTCTGTTACAAGCTACACACGACCCTCTTCTGCTGTGTAGCACAAAAGTTTAGACGGTGAAATACCATTATATATGTTCAGAGTTAATGCACGCACAGCTGTCTGAATCATCTTTTCCCCATGCTGAGCAAATTTAAGAGCCTCAGTATACAGAGGAAAAGACACTACAGCATCCTGCAATCAGAAGAAACAAATGATAGAAAGAGTTACTTGAGGCGCCATGGCTAAAATTCAGCATACACACATGCAAGAATGTGAGAATGACTTCTTGCAGCTCCAATATGTTTTGATCCCAATATAAATATGCAAGCATGCATATGTGTGCATGTATATGAACCATGCACTTTTCTAAGTGAGCCCACATGCAGCTTATTAACCATGTTTGACAAAGGCATAAAAGTGTAGCACACATGATACACCAGACAGATGCACTTGATTATGTAACATAGTTTCAAAATGGACAAAATCCGAACATCTTTTTCCCCCTCTTAATTAAACCAATAGCAACAAAAGCCTGCTCTGCCTTTCTTTGCACCCACTGACTTGGCAGCAGAAAGGGGAATAGCCACACCCTACCCCTCCCTTAGGCCTCATCACCCATTGCCAGGATCCAAACTCAGGACTTGAAACTCCTAGCATTCTCAGTTAACTAATCAAATTAACCACATGTAGCAACAATCTAAGGCAAAAGTATTTTATAGTTGGGAGAGCGGGAGAGAGAGAAAGTGATTGCTTCGAGTACAGAACAAGATACAAGGCCCAGATAGTTATCAACTACCAACCAGCCACACCTAGCAACAGTCTCATATAATTACAACACAAGAGGAATGGAGATTATAAATTTTGCAGTAGCAATTTAATTAAAATCACTTTTCTAATCTGACTTCATTAGTTTAAGCTTAATTATGGCTTGATTATCAAAGGCCTCAACCCTATAACTTTCTTTTCTTAGCCATCATAAAACACATGCTTTACTGCTTTATAAAGTATGAAAGCATTTCACTCTAAATCATGGTCTCAAAGGCAAATGATGAATCAAAATATGAAGAGAAGTATCATATGCATGAGTTCAACTTACCCCCTGAACCTTTACAAGAAGACAAAGTGTGTCTCTGTTTATTTTGTTGCTCACTGCTCTGATTCAAGAACAAAAATAGGTCATTATTATTAGTCAAGAGAATGCACTGCCACTTCTATTAGTAAAGTTAAACAAACAAAGGAAGCAACATTTATGATAATGCAACTAGCAGATGAATTTCAACAAAGTTACAGTTTCAAAGAAGGAATAGCTCAACCTCAAAAATGATATATAATATGGAGCTAGATCTCCCCCATCAAATTTGTATTGATGTGCTATAATGTTGTTGATGTAGTCATTGCTCAAACAGTAGTCTGGGTATAGAATCATCAAATGGATCACTATACTTAATTCAAGAACAAGCACTTGAGTAACCAGCAAAAAATATGTTTAGTACAAAAACTACACGTAATGTAATATATAGTAATAGATACTTCACAGCTTACAAATTGCGTGTTCACTATCCATGTTTTGGATCATTATACTAAGATACTGAAGTAGTGATGCCTCAATTCTTGAATTTCTGCTGATCTTTAGCACACGAACAAACTCCGCCAAAACTTGGTATTCCATAAAACATCTGCAGAAGTGGAAAAATAGCTCTTTCAATACCTTCAAAATACCACAAGCAAGCCACATGGAAGAGGAGTTGTTATAAGCATTTCATACTCAAAAATCAGCGGATCTTGTCGATCACCATATGTAACTATCTCTACTATGGACTGCAGTAGATCTACAATTAATTCCTGAAAGGGAAAGACAGGAGGGATTCAGTTGATGATTTGTAAAAACAAAAAATCATGGACTACATCAACAAATTACACGAAATTACAAAGAGGTAACTTAAGTTACCCTGTTATGCTTATCCACAACTTGAATCTCCCGCAATTCATTAATCACGTATCTGGGTCCACAAAAAGATTAAATATCAATAATAATAATAATAATAATAATAATGAGGAGGACAACAAGGAAAACAACAAAATACTAGGTATACTCAACTCAACTCAACTCAATCTTAATTCCAAAATTAATTGGGGTCAGTTATATGGATTCTTTATTTCCACTCTAAAGAATATACTAGGTATAACGATAGGAAAAAGTGTCCCCCCTGGAAAAATAAACGGTAACAGTTACAGAAGTGTTATTTTTGTACAATGAAGCAAATGCATTCTTAGTTTAGGCTCTCTCATCTTCTCTTTCTATTTCTCTTCCTTCCTCTCTCCCTGCCTCCTTTTTCTCCTTCCCTTCCTCTTTGTCTTGTAACACACCAACCAGCATCACTTAAAACCAAAGCATAACAAATCAAAGGAATTCAGTTAACCTTAAAATATCATTAAACAAAATTTGATTAATTCATTAACCCTTTTAGGTATTCTGTAGACATAGTGATGACACCTATTGAGGAACCTAAATCACTTCATACACCAGCTGACCTTGCAAATTCAACTCATACTCCACTAAATTTTGCTGCAAAACTCAAAATGCAGCCAAACTTGAAACTTCTCCACAGATTAATTCTCAACAACAAAATCATAAAATTCTCAACAAAACAGATTAATCTCATCAGATAAATCCTACATAACAACAAAATCAGCAAACTGATTTTGATTAAAAAAAAATTATCAACAGATCATACATTTCCTAATTGGCCTAATAAAAATTCAAATTTGAATTCCTTGAACAGATTAATCTCAACATATATAAAGAACGAAGCTTATAAATTAGAAACAGCGTACTTGAAGTGTTGGATAGAGAAGCGATCGATGGATCGCCAGAAAGAACGCCACATGGTAAGAGATCCGAGAACCTGAACGAACAAAAAAAAAAAAAAAAAGAATAGCAGATCTAAAAATTTTGGCGGTTGCGTGCAGTTTAATTGATCGTTTTGTTGTGCGTTTGGGAGTGGGAATTGGAGTTTGTAATGTGCGTTTCGAGTTGGGAAGATTTTAGCGAGAATAGTATGGTCCGCGCGCAATGTTTGGCCGTTTGGTGGTTTGTTTCACGAGACAACGAACTTTCAACGTTTTCTTTCGGTATTCTGAAATTCGGGTTTGTCTTTACGGGGCAAACGGATAATGTGCCGGGAAGGCAACTAATATGCATCATTTCTTTAACGGCAATGGACGGAACTCAGGAACCAGACGGCGCGTTATTCATTTTGCGTTTGTGGTTTTTTTTTTAAATATATATTACATTAATTTGCCTTTCTCAAAAAAAAAAATATTAATTTATTATTGAACAAGTAACTTTAATGGCAAATGACGGTCTTGCTATAGATGGAATTAGAATTTTAATTTTTGAAGAATAAGAATGAAATGTGTAAATGAAAATTAATTATAATGTACACCACAAATAAAATATAAGAAAATTTAAAAGAATTATTATTAATCTCTTTGCATATTAAAGACAAATTTTAAGTTTTAAAAGTTTAGAATAAAACAGCATGAATAAAATAATGGAAACTTATTATTAAAATTAACACTACAAGAAACTAATGTATTATCGATGGACACAAAATCATTTGTAATTATTGTCGATTTAATGATGAAATTCTATGAAAAAAAATAAATACATTTATTGATAGAACACTAACGGAAATAGTCGGTCAATAAAGGCTGACGAGAAGAAGTAGCGCTAGATTTTACTAATGGTTTAGTAACCGTTTACTGACAAAATTATTCCGTTGGTAAATGCACAAAAAATTAGGCGCGGAAATTTAGCGCGCATAAATTCATTTACCAACGGAATATTTCGTACTACGCGTACAGTTCGTCAGTAATCCGTCGATAATGTAATTTATGAATAATGAACCCTATTTTATGTATTACCGATAGAATCACTAATGTCACGTGGATGGTCCATCGGTAAAATTACTTTATATTTCCAGTCGTCCATTCCTTCTCTTCTTCTTCTCTTTTTTCTTCTTCCTTCTTCTTTCTTTTCTTCTGCACCTCTACTCCTCTGCCTTCGATTGTTCCTCTGTAGTTAAAATCATCCTGTCATCGCCGTTTGCTACTACCGATTGCTGCAAAATCCAGGTTATGATTTTTTTTCTATTTTTTTAGTTAAAATTCAATTTTTAGTTTTTATTGGTATTTTTGTTTTTTTTTTTTTTTTTCAGTTTCATTGCATTGTGATTTTCTTTGTGTTCTTGGGATTTTTGCTCTTCAAGATGTAGGTATTTTAATTTTTTTATGAATTTTTTTTATTTAATATTAATATATTTTGTGAAATTGTTGATTTTGTGAATTGGCTTTTTAATTGGGAATTTGTTGAATAATAATAATTTTGTAAATTTTGTTATTTTTTTGATATTTCTGTATATATGGATATTTTGTATAATTTTCTTAATACTGTAATTTTGTTAAATTTGTGTAAATATGAATTGTTGAATTTGGGGATTTGGGGATTTGTTGAATAAAAATAATTGTGTCAATTTTGTTTTTTTTATTTTATATTTCTGTATATATGGTTTCTGTAAAAATAAGTGTTTATTTTTTTGAAATTTTTTATTTCTGTAATTTTTTTGTTAAAATAATACATACTTGTAATTTTTTTATTTCTGTAATTTTTTTTTGTTAATTGTGCAATATTGAGTTTGAATTTGTTGAATTTGTGTATTGTAAATGTAATTTATGTATATTTGGGAATTATTTGTATGTTGTATATATAAAATTGTTGTATGGAATTTTTTGTAATTATAATTATATGTTGCTGTATTTTTTGATTATTTTTGTATTTTTTATGATTTTTTAAAATAGGCATGTATATTATATGTATTTTATTGAAGTCAATATATATACTAAAATTCAACAATTGCAAGCATATCCCAAAAAAAGAAACTTAAAAATGAAGTATGCCTCCTATTAAATTAATAAAAAAAATTGCTAATAATCACCAATATATATATAGTTGTTGATGGAATTCGAAAATGCACAAATATGTTCAAGGCTCATTCGAATCGTGTTTCAAGCTTGTTCAAGTCTTTTAAATGCAATTCGAATGGTGGATTTGGTTTATTTCATATTCGAATCCATTATGCGATGTCTATTTGGTTGTTTTGTTGTTTGAGTCCATTATCTATCATAGAACTTTTTTTATTAAGTTTATTAAATGTTTTGGGCTGCCAATATTTTATGTTAAGTCCAAAGTGTGATAAAACTATTTTATTTTAATGTTTAAGTAGTTTTGGGTATGTTTTTAATTAATTAAGGCCCAATAACGAGATTATTTATTTTTAGGTTAAAATTAGTTTAATTTTATGGCCAAACACCCTACTTAGGGTTACTTATCCTTGTAAGTTGTAACCTTATAAATATGACCTTTATTTCAGTTAGGAGGCAGATTTTGATGATTAATAAACAAAAGAATTTCAGAATTCATTTTCCTTAAGAGTGGGTTTTCTCTTGTTTCTTGATTTTGCTTGAATCAAGGTTATTACTTTCAAAGCTAATTACTTTGTAAGTAGTTATTCCAAGGTTCTCTTTCACAAGTTGGTATTATGTCGCGAAGATCGCAAGATCATATTCCAAGGTGCTCTATCACGAGTTGCGATTGGGTCGCGGGCTTGGAAAAATCTGATTTAGCTTTCCAAGAAGTTGCTTCCAAGTATAAAGGTATTGGGTCCCAAGACATGTGATTAGGGTTCGTATCAGTTTGGTATCAGAGCTTAGGCTATAAATCATGTTCTATCTATCCTATTTTGTTTTCTGTTTTGTTTTATTGTTTCTGAGTCTATTTATTTGTTTCCATTTCTTTCCGTTCCATGATATATTGTTCTATTAGGTCTTAGAATCATTAATATTTGTTTAAAAACAAATTCGGGGGAAAAAAAAGTGTCTTGTTCAGTCTAAGTCAATTTAAATTCCAAATATAGTGTTTTGTTGCTTTCCGTTTGATTTCTGTGTTTTCTGTTCTTAGTTGTAATCATTTATTCTTTTCTGTTTGGTATCAAAATCAACAAAAATCACAAAGAAAAAGTTGTTTCCTTTGTCCTAGGTAAATTCGACCTTGATTTAGCCACCAAATTCAAAGTCGTTTTCCTATTTTGTGTTTTCTGTCTTTCCGTATTTTTTTTTCTGCCTTTTCTATTTTTTTTTGTTTTATCAAATTTAGTCGTTGAAAGGTCAAATTATTCAAAACATACCTGTTTGGGCAATTCGAATTGCATTGGAAGAAGATTTGACCATCAATTGTTGAAGTTTCGTGCGCAAGTCGACTTCGAAATGCCATAACTTTTGGCTCGGGATGAGTTACTAGGCCCATAATATATCAAAATGAAGCTCATTCAGAAATCTATAATTGTGACTAAGATATTATCTTGGCCCACTTTTAGGCCCAAATTCGATCGTTTGAAGCCGTTTCAAAGGCTTTGAAAGTTTTTGTTGATAGATTTTCACATTCGGTTTGCCTTTCTTGACTCTATTTCTGCTTTTAAATACTTTTTTCTTTTCTGTCTTGAGTTTGTTGTCTCTGTAATTGTTAAAAAAAATAATAAAAAAAACTCAAAGAAACAATAGGCAACAGGCCCAAAAATAAGGGCATGTTCCAAACCGTGTTCTCTTCTGTCTAAAATAAAATTCAGAGATACAGTAGGCAACACGCCCAGAAATAAGGGAGTGTACCAGACTATGTTCCCTTATGTCCTTTCAATTAATTTAGCCTTGGTTTTGTTATTTTTCATTGTAATTTAGTAGAGTTTGTATTAATTTTGATATTTGCAACCAATCTGAACAAAAGAAATCGAGTGGAAAAAGGCTTAGTGTGAACTCATCTAGAGAAAAGCCATTGATTTGAGTGATAAAATTACTTGAGTGAAACACGTAAGGGAGTGAAGTGAGATTATTTTTTGCTTTGCTAACATTGTTTTACATATCTAAAGATGAGTGGTATAACAAGAAATCCACCAGGTGAAATAGATCCATTCCAAGACTTAACCGAGATGTTGCAAGCAATGGATCGAAGAATTGGTGATAGAATGGATAGGCTAGAGGCTTCGATTACAAGGGGGCAGCAACCAAATGCTCCAAATTCACCAAGACAATCGAGGCGAATTCCAAAAAGAATTCATGAAGATGAAAGAAAGAGGGCATGGCTAACATATGAGGAGACTTTAATGAAAGTTAAAACTGAACGTGAAAGAAGAGAGAATGCATCTAAGCCACCAATGGAGAAGATAAAAGGTAAAAATGATGAGGTTAAAATCATAATATGTGAACCCGAGCAAGTCACTTATGAATATGATTGGGTGGATGCAAATAATAAAAAAATCAACCATATTATAGAAGTTATTCATTAAGATCACTTATTACCTTTAGAGCTTGCAAGTAAAGAGCCTTCATCAAAAGAAGAAGAAGTTGTTGTTCATGAAGAAATTCGAGCAATCAATACTCATCAAGCAATCATGGAGGAAAAAAAATTTTTGATTCACTTAGAAGTACAAATAGTTGAAGAAGAAAAAGAGATTGAAAATAAAGATGCTTCTTATTTGTCTCCTATTTATAACATAGATTTTGTATTTCCTAATGATTTCTTTGATGTTTCTCTAACAAAATTTCAGATCTTTCAAGTACTTCAAATGCTAAAAATCATCAAGGAAGAAAGATGGCAATTTTATGTGTTGTTGATTCTTCTATTTCATCACTTCAAAACTCGAGGTCGAGTTTTCTCTAACAATAGGAGAATGATACATACAAGGGAAGCTTCAAGTCTCTTGTCGCATGATGCAATTCCATTGAGCTTGATTCGAGGACGAATCATTTCAAGAAAGGGGGAATGATGGGATTCGAAAATGCACAAATCTGTTCAAGGCCCATTCGAATGGTGTTTCAAGCTTGTTCAAGTCTTTTAAATGCAATTCGAATGGT
>CATKHJ010676221.1:0-11202 GCA_949750685.1 Vernicia montana | reverse complement strand
TTTGAAATTAATTTAATATATAAACTATAATAAATCAAAACATCAATAATTATTTTCATAAATATTTTTATTTCATGAAATATCTATATGCTTAATTTTTCATTACTATTAAACATATATACATACATTTTTAAAATTATAATAAAAGTCTAAAATATAAATTTTCATAATTCTTTTAATAATAAATAATAATATATTCATTACCTTAAATACATTTACATTTATCATTTAAATATAAATATATAAACATAATAATTAATTAAATATATTTTCTTATAAATACTATTTTTAAAATAACTAAAATTCGGGTCATTACACTCTCCCCCCTTAGAAAAATTTATCCTCGAATTTTCAAACCCAAAACAGGCTCTATACTCTTAAGGCAGACTTCTCTACTATGTTTCTATTGCATATTCTGACACACTTACTTAAACTACAAACTAAAACTCGTAGGATAATTATTTTGTCAACTCACAAGCTCTTCATGATCTTGGTACTGTCATCCATTCTAACATCCTTGATGTGTTGCTCATTCATTCTTAAACATCATTTATCTCGAGAACTTTTATTCATTTCAGGTATGTTCAAAACTGATTAATTTTTCAAAATCATTCAAAATTGTTTGTAAAAATCAAAACATTCCCCTTTCATTTTGGAACTCAAGGTACTGTTTCCAAAGCTGATAGACTAACATGCAACCTTAATGCAATGAGTGATGAGACTTATGATGCATGACCAATGATATTTGACTCTATGATGCAAGACCCAATGCATATGTAGACAGACAAATGGACACAAGTACGAAGTTCTAAAACAATAAGCTTCCCAAAACAACTTTTAAAACACACTTAAAAATCATTTATCATCTTCAAATTCATTTACATAATTAAATTAAAATTTAGCATTTAACTTCCAAAAGCATTTTAAAAGTCAAATTTAATCATTTTAAATCCCTAATAGATCAAAGTCCTCGTGAATTCTAGAAAATCACAATTACATGCTCCGCCAATTCATAATCGAAAGCCTTATATACACATTATTAGCATGGTCTCGATATCTTCCCATTTCACGAAAGTATTTACCCTTTTTAACATTCTTATTGTGCCTTAAACATCCATAAGAGTCTTCATTGTTGAAGAATTACCATTAGCATCATTTGTCCTCTTATTACAACCCATGAGTCTGAAAAGATCTGTCTAATCCATTGTGCTAATGAAAGCATACAACACATACACATAAACATAAGTAGCAATAATAACTAATCATATCATATGGGTAACGCTAAATTGGAGGCAAGAGAAACTCACAAGACAAAAAGGAATCTTATACTCCGCATGGTATACGAACTTAAACCATCTAGAACTTCCTTAACTCTAAACACACCAGAGGTCGCAAGACCTTTGCTCTGATACCACCTTTGTCACGATCCGAACCTCGAGGGGCATGTGATCGGTACTAGGGAATAGGAAAGCATAAGGCTTTTGGAACCCGTAGTAAGCCTGACTAACCATTAAACAATAAAACATATAATATGGTAGTTGTAACTTTCACAGAACAGGGCAATGGGTCCATCTGTTAAGCAGAACTTGAACACACATCATATTTTCTCCACTAAGGGCTAAAAACATAAATCATATCATCATCATTAACATTTGATTATTGCTTAACAGAACATCTCATCAACTAGAAATCAGAAACTTAACTATTCTCTAACTCAACATAACTATACATAAATTACATATATTGAAATAATAATGCGGAGTTCTAAAATTCATATTATACATTAAAAAGAAAATATTTACATAATTGCATAAAAGAATTTTCACTGCCAAGGAATGATGGGCAGGAATGACACAGTTATAATTTATTTCTCAAGCTCATCCTGCAACCTGGAAAAAATATTAAATAGGAATGAGCATTCGACTCAATAAATGATACTAACCAATATACTAACCTGGTATCATACATTCGTTCTATATAAAGAAATGCATCATGCATCATGTCAAAGAGACAATAAATCACATAATCATCCAGGGATGGGAATTAGTATATATGAACCACTCTAAATCTCAATATGGGGAGCCGACTCTCTCCCTTAGCTCTCTGAATTCCAAACATACAGCCACAGTGAGACCAATTTGAACCCGGCCAATTTCTCTTTTTCATTACATACGGCCATGGTGAGACCAGCTCAAATCAGGACAAACATCATCATCATCATCATCATATCATAATCATTATCAGAATCCTATATGGTCCTACATCATCCTAATCCCATCCAAACATCCATATGTAATCCATAACATAATTCATAATGCAACATTCACAATCATATGCTAGAATGTCTTTATGCATTCGTAGTGCATAATTATATACATATATAACATACAGTACATGCAATGCATGATATGCAGAAAAATATATTAGAAAATATCACTCACAACTCTGGTGTAGGAACCCGAACTAGCTCTCTTTAGAGCATCAATCGGTTGTCCAATAACTAGGAAGATGACTAAAACACATACATTGAATAACAAATAAGGAATATAAGAATAAGACTAACTCAAACCTTAACCCTTAAAACTGTACTTAATGACCATAACAATTTTGTCAAAATATTGGTAAAACCTCGCTATAACTAGGACATTTTCCCACTGAAACATAAGAAATAAACACTTCTAAAAATCATGCAAGGCTCACATCAATCACAACTTCTCAACTGCCCCTCAGGGTGTCACGACCCGACTTTCGAGCCGCGACGATCCTAGGGCATGGGTAAGCTTAAGGCCACCGGAAAACTGTAGGAACGTTGTTAAACAATAATCCTATCACATGCAATCCATTTACATTCAATCTCCCAAGATCTAAACCTGACAATCATGATAATCCATACTCATCAATAACATTCATAATTCATATACATCAATAGTTCATATTCATATCTTATATCCTCTTTCATAAGACATCATTCATAGGTCAATGCCTTAAAGGCCAAAAAAATATCATCCGTTACTTGCACCATGAACACATACATCATTAATACATATACCATGAAGCATCTAAAGTCTAATCATCATCTATACAATTATGAATATAAGGAATTGAGCTTTTACATTAATCACTTGAGTTTTCGAGGTAGAAGAAGAAGAACGCCTTGGAAACTGAAATGATAAACTATAGCTCACTTGAAAAAATGGAATCACTAATGAGATAAAGCAGTGAGTAATGATTATACTACCATACTTGTAAGGCTTGGTGATTCAAGGTTGGCTCACAAGAAAAAGTTCATGGTTCATACAATAACAATAATTCATGGTTCTTACAATAACAATAGTTCATGGGGTTTCATTCATCATGTACATGTCATGTTTAGCGGAAATAACAATAACTTGAATAGAGGTTCATATATATTAACGTTCCCCATAGGAATGAGTATTTGCCATTTAGGCATTACCGAGAACTGAGACATAGAACATATTCAATCATGAATCATTAGAGCTAGAGGCTCTTCTTAACAGAGCATACCCTCATCTCTGCGCAAGATTGATAAGATCTCACGGCTAGGACACCATAGCCCCTCCTATCTAGAGCTTGGCTACTTTACTCTATCCAACAGAGTACATCGTGCACAATGCCTGATGTCTTGCCTTACATCAGAGTTGGGGTTTTCTACTTTAGAATCATGGTCATGGATATTTATACAAAAGGGATCATGAATCATAGGTCATTATCATGCATGGGTTCTTAAAAGATTCATATCTTGGTCTTGGTTCATTCATGTTTCATGGTTACAATGAACTTGATATCACAAAAGGATATTTAACAATAGTCAATAATCATTTGGTAGTTCATAAAAGAATTAGGCAATTATGCCCCATAGTTCAAAACACAATCATAATAGTATAATTATCACTCACCTTAACAATGAAGAATCCGAAATGACTTGCTATCAATCTCTAAAGCAAGCAAATGTGATGATCACAACTTTCATCATCAACTCTTCTTGAATCTCTATGGGAATCTATAGAAAATCCAAATAAAAATATCAACAATTCAATTCCTTCCAATCATAACTCATCTAGGTCTTATACATCTATCAATATAGAATACTAACTATAAAAATAAAAGTGTGTGAAAATATGATACACACAAATGGTACGCCCAGAGGTACGGGCGTACCTCTGCCCGTACCATAAGAAAAATTACAGTAGCATTGGTACACCTAGGGGTACGGGCGTACCTCTGCCTATACCTTAAGGATGACTTACAGAAGCAATGGTACGCCCAGAGGTACGGGTGTACCTCTTCCCGTATCATTCTTTTGGGCATGATTTTCAGAAAAATCCTTAAATGGCTGAAGGAAAGGAAATTCAACACCCTCAACACCAAGATTAACCCCAAAATCAACTTCTATACCATGCAAATGACTTATAACTTAACTCATATCATCAATCAAACATAGAATCAACAAAGGATTCAAAAAACCCATTAGATTGAACACATTATCATCAATATGAGAAAGTTTAAGATCTTATTTGGAAATCCATTTTCTTTTACTCAATACACTTATATCATGCTTGCAAATCATCATTTAATAACATTTTCCTCAAAGGAATTCAATTTTTAGAAACCCATTTGAGTAAATCAAAAGAAAGAGAAGAAGAAGAAAAAGAAGAAGAATCCTCAAATCACAAGCATACAATACAAGATCTAAATGAAGAAATGATTTAGATCATTACCTTTGAAGCTTTTCTTTGATGATGATTCACTCTTAATCAATTGAAGAAAATGGAAGAAGAAAAGAAGAAGAACAAGGAGAAAAGTGCTCTTTGAAGTTCTTGATAGCTTGAGAGAAAAGAAGAATGAGAAGAAAAGTAAAGTGTGACTAGGTTCATTGCTTATGAAAATTGGGTTAGTGAAAAGTGAGACCCATTTTCCACTAGCTTAATCTCTAATACAATAAAGAAATTAATTGATGCTCAAATATTTAATCATATGCTACTCATAATACACATGTTATCAATTAGAAATTTACACGCGAATATTCAGGGTATTACACAGGGCCTCCATATTCGACAAACATCAATATCATCTCAATCGGGTGTTACACAGGGCCTCCATATTCGACAAACATCAATATCATCTCAATCATACATCAAAATTCTCCAATCATATATATATTTACATTTATTAATTATTTATAATAATACTCATAAAAATGCTTTAATTAAATTCAATTATAACATAATTAATATTATCCCATTAAAACTTCGATTTGATTTATTATAATCATATATATACAATTATGTATAATTAAGAAAATATATAAACAACTCATTTTTTGATATTTAATTTAAACAATATAGAACTTATAAATTATATATATAAATAAATTCATAAAAATCATATAATGAAATTCATAAGGTTACTATTTATAGAATAACATTAATTTCATTCATAATATAAAATTTCTTTAAGCATTTTCATAAAAATTCATAATATAAAATTTATCTCAATAAATTCATGGAAATTTATCTAAATCTCAACTTCAATAATAATATACAATTTCATATTAAATTATACTTAAACCAATTTAATTCTAATATCATTTAATTAATTGACTTTCATAAAATTATTTTCAATTAAATCATAAAATTCTCAATAATTTTAAATTCATCAATTTAACCCAATAATAAAATAAAATCTATATTAATTCATCTCAAACAATTTCATAAATCTTGTAATTAATTCAAATTATTAATTTAAACCTGAATACATATAAATACATGCAAAACAATGATTTTCTGGGCATTTAAAACACCGAAATAAAATCGATAACATTGTGTTTTAGGCTTACCGGAGTTGAATTCTCGCAAACTAACTTCAGAATCACGATGTACGTGTGAAGAATAGCATACTGGAATTTCGGGTTCACCGGCGGCATATGGGGCCCACTCGCCAGTGACTGGCCGGCGATGTGCCACCGCCGACGGTGGCTCTAGAGGTCACAAAGGGTACCATATCATTTGTCTCAACGCCAGGAGTTTGGAAATGCACACCACTCTCTCCCACTCACCGCCGGTCGTCGAAAAACATAGCTAAAAGATTCGGTGGCCCAATTTTTTTGATCTTCTTCTCCGATCATCCCCAGCCGGCATACCAGGTATCAAAATGAAGCACTTGACACGAGGAGTCGATCGGCACCAAAATCGTCGGCATCCGACACTAGAATCGACATCAGAAGCTTCGGTGCAAGAAAAGCTTTGACTGGAGCGTGCGCCATCGTCCGTCATCGGTTCCAGTCGTTTCTCTTGCTCAGCTGCTTACTGGTGGATAAGGAAGACAGTAGTGGTGGCAGTGTTGCATGGTGGTAGCCGGAGGTCATGTTTCCGGCTCTTCGTTCTCTCTCTCTCTCTATGGTTCGGTATGGGCATCACAACCATCTGATTACCAATCAGATGCTAAAATACACACACACACACACACACACACACACACACACACACACACACACACACACACATATATATATATATATATATATATATATATATATATATATATATATATATATATATATTTATGTATATATATAAGTTTTAATTTAAAGATATTAGAATCAGTTTAAATCAAATTGAAATCTAAATTTTAAATTTTTATATATTAGATTTCACTATTTAAAAACATATAAAATTGAAGGGAGATAAAACAAAACAAAAATTTCAAGTAGGGAACGAGAATTTCCGCGGGGATGGAAATCCCTGCAGGGACGAGAATGAGGACTAAATAATCCCCGTAAGTGAGGCGGGGACGAGAATGAGAATTTTCTGCTAAGGCGAAGATGGAGATGGGAGATGGAAGATGGTACTCTGCCTCCACCCCGCTCGTTGCAATGTTGAATGTCGAAACAACAGGTACATATTAAAATAATTTATCTATATATATTTATATTTGCATATTATTAATTAAAAAATTAATAATATTTCCATAAACACATAATATTTTGCATAAGAATTATTATTTTTCAAAAATATAAAATAATATAAACAACATGGGAGGGAAGGAAACTGACCATGTAGGCAATTTTAAGCAACTAACACAAAATCCAACAGTAGCCTCATGAAAAGGTTCATAACTCGTTACCAAAAACACACCAATTTTAGGCAAAAAGACAAAAGCAAAAAAGAAAAAGAAAAAGTAATGCCAAGTTAAAATTACTCTTTTAAGTTAAAAAAAAAAAAAAAGAAGAAGAAGAAATTCACAACATTAGGAAAATAGATCCTTAAAAATGTTGGATTTTAAGGCTCTTCCAGTAGTTGTCTCACCACTATCTTGACTATCACCACCAACACTTTCAGTAGTTGGCATTTCTTCAATTTGATTGTAACTGCTAAAATCAAATTGTGGAAATGGATTTTCACTTTCTTGACAAGGAAATTGTGGCAATTCATTTTCATTAACATTAGCCACACTTTTTCCCTTATTGGAGTTTCTTGATCTACTTGCCATTTTTTTAAAATTGGGAATTGATTAAATATAATAAATTTAAGGAGTCTTGAGGAAAAAATAAAATTGGATAATAATAAAAGAATACAATATGAAGTTAAAGAATAAAATGGTGTGTGAGTAAGAGTAAATTTAATGAGAGAATTGAGAATTTGATGAGAGAATTGAGAATTTAATGAGAGAATTGAGAAATGAAATTGTAGTAGTAGAGAGAATTGAGAGAATCGGAAGTTGATATGAATTGTAAATGAAAAAATATTTACACCTATTTATAGATTTAAAAAAAAATTACAAACTATCGGTCACCTGCATGCAATGGTCAGAAATTTTGGGGGCTGGGCCCAACAGTCACCTGCAAGAGGCTACAACAGTTTTGAAAATTGAGCCGATTTTGGTTTGGTTCGTGGAAGGTTCTAGTTTCAATTTTCAAATTTAAGGAACCAGGACTGAACCTTCCCCCTATGGTTCCAATCCCAATTCATAATCAGTTAGTTTTTGTCTAGGCCGGGCCGAGCTAATTCTAGTTCGATTTCGGTCCAAACCTGTCACGACCCTATTTTCGAGCTGCGACGATCCTAGGGTATGGGTAGGCTTAAGGCCACCGAAAATCCGTAGGAACCTTACCAATTTATCATCTAACAATATCATGTTACCCAATCACATACAATCTCCCAAGATCAATAGCTTAATGCCTTAAAGGCCAAAATAATACCATTCATTATATTTACCATGAAGCATCTAAAGTCTAATAATCTTTACAAATAATAAATATGAGGAATTGAGCTTTACATTAATCATTTGAGTTTTTGAGGGTGAAGAACGCCTTGGAAATTGAACCGATAAACTATAGCTCACCTGAAAAATGGAATCACTAATGAGATAAAATAGTGAGTAAAAATTATACTATCATAACCTGTGAAGTTTGGTGATTCAAGGTCGGTTTACAATAACAGTTCAAGGTTCATAAATCAATAACAATAACCAATCAATTCAATAACAACAAACAATTGGATTCAATAACAATAAGCAATAGGTTCAATATCAATAATCAAATGGTTCGAAATCAATAACCAATCATTTCAATAATATCAATCGATTGGGGTCAATAACAATAACATATCATGTTCAGCAGAAACATATCATTACAATAAGAGTATTAAGTAACTATATTTTAATGTTCTCCATATAAAATGGCATTATGCTCAAAGGCATTATCGAGAACTGAGGCATAGAACTTACTCATCAATCAAATAGAAGTAGAGGCTCATCTTTTCGGAGCATACCTTCAACTCTACGTAAGATTGATCAGATCTCATGGCTAGGGCGACAAGCCCTCCCTAGCTAGGACATGGATACTTTACTCTATCCACCGAAGTACACTGTGCACAATGCTTGATGTTTTACCCCACATCGGAACTAGGGATTTTTGCTTTTGGTTCATAATCAAATAAAGGTGTACAATGGTAAACAATAAACATAGATTATCAATGGATCAATAATCATAGTTTCAATTCACTATTTAGAAGAATTATCATTTGGGTTCATGTATATAATAAAATGGAATATCACAATGGTTAATTCAAATAGTATTTATCAATAAACAATTTGGTGGTCATGAATGAATTAGGCATTTATGCCTTAGGGTTCAAACACAACCATAATAGTATAATAATCACTCATCTTAATAAATAAAAATCTAAAATTGCTTGCAATCAATCTCTAGAGCAAGCAAATATGGTTACATCCTCCATCATCATCATCTCTTCTATCTCTAGGAGGAGCTATACATATCCAACCATAGAAATAGCAAATAAATCAATAATTTATAATCTTGACTCAATTAACAATGCTAATGATGCTATCTTATCTTAATCTTACCACAACCTTAACCCAATTGAAGAAATTGAAAGGAAATGGAAGAAAACACATAAACCCTAACTTACCTTGACTTAGAATGCTTGAACAAGTGAAGAGGAAGTAGATTTCTTAATCCAAGATCCTCTTTAATGAAGCAATAAATGATCTTCCTTGGGCTTAGAATGAGTGGATTGGGAGGATTTTGAGAGAAAATGAGCTTAGAAAGCTTAAAAAATAGGGTGAAATGAATTTTAGGGCTTTAAATCCTTATATAGGGATGTTCTCCCGATTTTGTCCCCAACGAGAGTCACGGTCGCAATATGCTAGTCGCGGTCGCGATTCTCATATCGTGGTCGTAATATGGCCGTCGCGATCGCTACCTAGAACTGTTCACGTGACTGTTCATACTTCTTCCAACCATCTTACCAATTCAGATAGAAGGGTTCGCGGTCACCATCACTCCCACCGTCACGGTCGCGACAGAGATTCGCGGTCGCGAATCATGCCCTGCTGCTCCATTTAACAAATTAACCATCAATCATTAAGAAAATCAATCCACATCCATTCATACATATGTTGTACTATTAGAAATTATTCATAGATTAACTAGAAGTCCATACATGTATTCGAGGTATTACAAAACCGGATCGATAACCATGCCTATAAAAGAGTATTGTGATTGATATGTATATAGTAAGTGTTATTAAAAAGAAGAATATGTATAAATTAATTGATAAAAACTATGGTGTTATAGATGAGTATGTGATAACCATGTGATAGCAGGTTCTGATATTGAGATATGATGTTATGCAATGTGATAGTTATGGTTTAGTTGCATGATACTGTAATGAATTGTATAATAGGTGTGAGTTTTACGAGTTTTCGGTAGTCTTATGCCTACTCATACTCTAGAACCGTTGCAGTCCTAAAATAGATTGTGACAGTTACGTAATAATAAAAAATATTGAAAAAAAAATGGTTGGTACTACGTTATATACAATTAATGTAAAAGAAAAAATTAGCTCTAGATTCTACAAATTTGAAATGAGTAGGAATGGCAATGGGAAGGGAAATCCCTGTTTCTCGCAGGGATTTGCCTCAAATGGGGCAGGGATTCTCTGATTTTTATTCTTCGTGGGAGATATTTCTTTCCTGTTAGCGGGAACGGAGAGGGGATGAAAAGTGCATTCCCCACCCCATGGGAATCCCTGTCCCTGTCCTCGTGGAGACTCGATATTATATTTATATAATTATCCTTAATAAAAAAAGTATATTACTTAATTATAGGTTTTAATGGTTACTGTATAGGCTGTAATTAGTTTATGAGTATTTATGACAATTTAATGGCTTAGAAACTATAAATATCATTAAATATGACCTGACAAAGCATGGATAATTTATTATTATTATTGTTAATAAAAATTATTTGCTTCCATTGAGTTTTGAACTCACAACCTCCCACATAAATAAACATCATCCTTACCATTCAAACAAAATACTAGATGTTAACAATTTTCTATCTAAATATATTTATAATAATTGTGCTTAACTCATCTCCAAATATTTATATATTTATTAACAATTTTAAATATATTATATAATAAATTTATATTTTTAGAATAAAATAATAGTAAAAGTTTTTTTAACACCAAAAAATTAAATTTCTTTCATTATTATTTACATAAAAAAAATGTATTATTTTTTACTATTTTAAATTCTAAAATTAGGTTTATATATTATTTATTTCAAATTATTTTATTAAATTGCTTCTAAAATTACCAAACAACATAATTCTTATTAATATAAATATTATGATTTAAAGTTTTATTTCAAATATTA
>CATKHJ010675752.1:0-17807 GCA_949750685.1 Vernicia montana | reverse complement strand
TCTAGCACTCCGCATTGTTATTTTGTTAAATGTCAAGGTTTGAGGTAACCAGAGGTTCCTCATTATAGAGGTTATAATATTTATGTTAAGCAGGAACCTGATGATGAGATTGATATTAATCATGTTATTGAGATAAATGCCCTGAATGGCATTAATGTGATTTAATAAGAAAATTGACATGATTGAGTTGTTAGCCCTGAGTGGCTTTGATATGTAATTTTTATCAGGTTCTGCTTAACAGGTGGGCCCATAGCCCTTAGTTTGTGACAGTCACAGCTGTCACTTTGCAGTTTTGTCGTTTATTGAGTAGTCAGGCTTACTACGGGTTCCGGAAGCCTTAAGCTTTCCCGTTCCCTAGTGCCGGTCATGTGCCTTCGGGTTCGGGGCGTGACAGTATAAGCTCCAGAAGAGTGATGAAATAGATATCCACCAAATTCGCTCGAGTGACAACCTAGAAGACTTATTTACTAAGTCATCATATAATGTCATATTTAAAAGGTTTGTTTTATTGATTGATATGTGCCGTTTTAAAATGTTGTTCTCATCAGGGGGAGCGAAGCAGTATAAGATTGTACTCTTTTTCCTTAGTCAAGTTTTTGTCCCACAGGGTTTTCTTGACCAAAGGTTTTAATAAGGCAATCTGTGCAATGATAGAATAGCGCATAAATTGTACTCTTTTCCTTAGCTATATTTTTTCCCATTGGGTTTTCTAGCAAGGTTTTTAACGAGGCATATTCATGGCGTAAGTAATATCCAAAAGGGAGTGTTATAGATAATTATTATATATGGATATTACTTAAACATCCTTGAGTATATATTTTAGAGAGATTGTAGTATAGGGTTATTTCAGTATTGTTATATACACTAAACCCTAACTATTCCTCTATATAAGGAAAGTTAGAGTTAATCTAATAATAAGAATTTCGAGCCCCTTTTCTCTCTACATATTTTCTCTCTCTCTCTTTATTTTATTGCTTTATATCTCTCCTTATTGTCTTTAATATATTAAGCTAATAAGCCGATTTACAACAATTTTTTTTTTTTTTAATCTTAGGTCTCATTTGTTTTGAAAGATTTCAGTTATAGATTTCGCAAAATCCATAAATTATAATTCAGTCCTTTGTTTAGTTTGAAAAATTAAGATATATTCCATAAATTTACTAAAATCCATCATGCTTCAAAATCTTTAAAAATAAAGAATTTGAAAACACATATAAAATGTGAATTTTTAATTCCATAGATTTTATTTAAATCTATGAATTTTAATTAAATTTATAGATTTTAAATCTATTATACCAAACAAAACCTAAAAAAAGCGTAATATACATCATTTTTATTTTTGTCATATCAAGCTATATAAATCAAAAGATAAAATAATAATAATCATGATCGATAAACTGTTTTATCAAACCTTTAAAAGAAACAAACTCATGTTATAGCTTAGTGGTAAAAATAGGAAAGAGTATTCTAAAAAAGCAAGAGCCAATTAGTATTAAAATTTTCTTTTCCTATAATTAAATTAAAAAAAATGTTAATATTATTTTAATATTTAAAGAGATTTTACTATCAGTGAAATTTAAAATTCATCACCTAACATTTACTCTTACACAACATTTCATTTTTGGCTAAGTTTTGCCTATATTAATTATATACAACAATCTAATACTCCCTCCGTTTCATAATAACTGTCGTTTTAGAGAAATACACTTAGATTAAGGAAGCAATAAATTAGCAATAATTTCAAACTAAATAGACTAATATACCCTTAATTTATCTTTCACCAAAACTCTACCAATAACACTAAGTCAATTAATGTTAAGAGTAAATTTGAAAAAAAAATCAATTAATATTACATTGGCTTTGTAAAATGACAATTATATTAAAATAAAATCACTTTTCTAAAAGACAGTTATTGTGAAATGGAGGGAGTAAAATAAAAATATATGAAGCAAAAAAGGATATCAATGTCTTTTCAATTGATAAAAAATTGGCAAAAGAGTAATATTGGCTAAAATATTCCATCACTCATTGATTTAGTATATGAGATAAATCTATGCACTTAGTATAGGCAAAAAATTTGCTTTATTTTTACCAATCATAAATCTTATATTTTTAGAACTTTTTTTTTAAAGAAAAAAGATAATATTTCATTAAATGAAAAGATAGTATAAGGTATATATGTAAGATATTGCACAATTATATAAATTTGTATTATATTTTAAATCAAACCGAATTACTGAAATTAAAAAAAATAGATTTAGTTGACGAAGCATTTGACAAAGCTAATAGGCTGGAAACATGCTCCACTCGGTGATAAACTATCATTGTTCGACTTTCTGATTTTTTTACGAGTCCAATATGAATCATTCAATTATCAACTATGCTTGAAAAATCTGCATAACTTCTTGTAATATCAATCAAATAACAAAATATCATATACCAACGATTAAAAAATATATATATATCAAAATCAAAATCAAAATCATTATAGAAACATCACACACTAATCTCAAAATCAACAAAAGAAGATAAATCTAAGATTAAGAGGTAAAAAACTACCCAAAAAAAGTATATCTAAAAATTATTTAAGAAAAAATATAAAAACACACCAAATCTCAAAATCTGAGGATAGAACAACCAAAATAAATTAAAAAATGAATAGATCTGGACAAACCAAAACTCAAAAAAAAAAATGAGCACAGAAACCCAGATTCACATAAAAATGAGTAGATTATTGAAAGAAATAAGAAAAAAGAAGAATAAGAGGGAGGTCGATTTCTAGCCAAAATGGCCAGAAATGACCTTCAAACAATATATCACGATGATAGAATAAGAAAGAAAAAGAGAAAGTTTATTTATTGGAGTCACAACTTTATATTTTTAGAACTTAGTACATATTATTTTTCAACAAATTTTATACTTATATTTATTTACATGCTTTAGTTAAATTCTGAGAGTTAGTTTGGTTGGTAAAAAAGTTTGTTCATATTTTTATTGATTAGAGTTTAGTTCTTAAGCCAACATTCATACACATAAGGTAATTTTTAAATGTATAAGCCGAGCATGGGTACGTTTTTAAACTCGTCTGAAATGGGATTTAGTCTTAGTTAAATTGTAAATTTGTTCAAGAATACACTTCATCATCACCTAGAAAAGAAAAAATAATTAAAGACACTAATGCATATATATATATATATATATATATATATATATATATATATATATATATATATATATATATATATATATAATTTTTTTTTTTTGGATAAAGTGCAAATATACTCTTAGGATTTGGCAAAAATAGCAGATCAACACTTAATATTTTTCGAATTACGGATATACCCCTAACGTTATAAAAATGAACCAACGCTCCCCTTCTTTCTATTAAGTCCGTTATCTCTCTCTCTCTCTCTCTCTCTCCCTCCCCACATGGTTGTTTACACTTTTTTTTCTTTATCTTTGCCTTTTTTTTAACTTATATTTTATATTTACTCAAAAAATATGTGTATATATATAATTTGACTTTTTCTATTTTTCTATTTATAATTTTATATAATGATAGTTGTAATTATTAATAAAATTTAATTATATTATTAGAATATAAGATAAAAATTGAAAAATAATTAATTATGATATTGAATAAGTACACTCTAATTTTTTTTTAAAAAAATATAATAATGTGAAAATAAATTAATCATATATATATATATTTATATATATATATAATTTATAAACACTGATTTTAAAAGTTGTTTAAAAATTTTCTTAACATATATCAAATAATTCTTTTGATAAAAACTAGTCATGTGATTAATTTATTTTCACATTATTATGTTTTTTAAAAAATATTTTAAAATGTACCTATTCAATATCATAATTAATTATTTTTAAATTTTTATTCTATATTCTAATAATATAATTAAAATTTATTAATAATTACAACTATCATTTTATAAACTTATAAATAAAAGTAATAAATAGAAAAAGTCAAATTATATATATACACACACAAATGTTTTTTGAGTAAATATAAAATATAAGTTAAAAAAAGGCAAAGATAAAGAAAAAAAAAGTGTAAAGAGTCATGTAGAGAGAGAGAGAAAGAAAGAGATAACAGACTTAATAGAGAAAAGGGATGTGTTAGCCCTTTTTTGCAATGTTATGAGTATATCTGTGACTCGAAAAACATAAAGTGTCGATATGCTATTTTTGTCAAACTCTGGGAGTATATTTGCACCTTATCCCTATATTCTTTTAGGTTGAAACAAATAAGAACAAAATAAACAACGAAAAGAACTAACCCAGCCTTACATTGGCAATCCCACACTCTCTCAAATCAACATTCATAAGATTACCCAGACCCAAAGGAGGCGAGAGAAGTCTGCTAAAACCAATTGAGCTCAGCATTACTAATTTTGCTGGGAAATCAACACACTGATTTGCTAATCTATTAGCAAAAATAATATTTAATTACTTCCCAATTGAGTTTTAGCATTTGATTAATTAACTCAACTAGTGAACTATTAGAAGAAGATGCAGCAGACCCAGTCTTGAACAGCTGCACTGCTGCTTGAGAATCAACTTCAGCTTGAATCTTGTGATGACCTAGAGCCCAAGCTAAACGTAATCTCGACAGCAACCCCCATAAGCATCACAGCTACCAATCTTATGAACGAAACCAAAGCAACTCAATAACCATTCGCATCTCTGAGTAACCCCTTACACCAGCATGCAATGCATATTATTTTCCAACTCAAAGTTAAATGATGATATTTATTAGAAGTTTAATCGAAGTAAACAAATAAACACAATCAACATATTTATTGATAAGGGATAGATAATACCAAAATGGATTAGAAGAAATAATGGGCCAGGCTCAATCCGATATACCTAAAAGGCCAATACTGGAAGAACAGGGTTGAGGTTATCATTAATAAGGTTCCTAGTTCGAAATCAAAACAAGCAAATAGCCATCTAAATCCGACTCACACTAAAAGTCCTTGTCCAATCCATATAAGGACATATAACTTACATCAAGATTCATAGGCTATAAATACTTGAAGAATCAACCTTCACAAGTACACAAGAACTTTTACAGAACTCATTGAAACATAGTTTTTCACCTAAGTCGATCAATCCACTAACTTGACCGTCGAAGTAGCTTTGCTAGGCACCAGACCTAGCCCACTTGACTCTTATCTTTTCTTGAAGGTCGCACCAACTCAAATTCAACTAAGAGAAGATTGAACTATTCTACCTCACCTAGAATTAGCTTCATCAAATTGGCGCCGTATGTGGGAATCGATTAATCAAAATCTTTCCTCATATTTCTTAATAGTGACCTGTGAAAAGAAAATCTAATGTAAAAGATATGGCTCAGTCAGCAGATGAGAATAATCAGGAAATTCTTCCTAGAGATCCCAGAACCTTTCAAATTCATCTAGGAGTTGAAGTCTGCATCGATACTTATGTTACCCCTCCTAGACAAATTCAACATACTGATATAGCATCAATATTACAACAGTTGGGTGATATAGTCCCAATTTCAAGCAATAACCAACATGTTTTGTTAATCCCCAAAGCTGTGTCAGCCTTGCACTTATTGCTTAATGCCCTGCAAACCCCGCAAACTACTCCAGCACTCAATACTCAAGCAATTACTGAAGTAGTACCCGGAGTAGACATTAACAGAAGACTAGACTTCGAATCAACACCACCTGAAGCGCACAACAAAGATCGTGCAACTGAGAAAAGTAGGGAGAGAGTAAGGTCAGAAGTAATCAGACCAGGAGGTGACAATGAAGAAGAGATCCCAGTCTGAGGATGAAGCAATCATATGAATAACAAAGATCGAAGTGGGGAAAGCCAACGACATCATCATACTAATAGGGCTGACATGGATTAGAGCAGCCAAAGGAAGGGGGAAAAAGAAGAGAAACAACTTAGGAAAAGAAATAGAGATGATGAAGAGTCTTTATCTAAATCTTCCTCTCGTCATAAAAATCGAAGTAGTCAAGAAGCGACCAGTCAACAGAATGCTGAACAAATAAGAGAGACTATTAAGAAGTTTATAGAAGAGATTGTTGTGGATAAAAGTAAGAAGTCCATAGATAAGAACCTTAAGCTGGCCTTAAAATCTTCTTTCATTAGGTCCATACAAGAGTATAAAACGCGTAGCAAATTTAAATCTCCGACCCTGAAAAAATATGGAGGTGAAACTGATCCTAGGGCTCACGTGATGGATTATAAACATGCAATAAAGTTGCAGACATGAAGTGACGAGGTACTATATAAGGCTTTCCGAGGGTCTTTTGAAGGAGCTGCCACAAGATGGTTTGATAGCTTGGAAGAAAAAAGTATTAACAATTTTGAACAGCTCGCTACATTGTTCATACAAAAATTTGCAGCCAGCATTCCTGTAGAAAAGAGAATACAATGTCTAGAGGTTGAAACACAGAAAGAATAAGAACCTTTGAGGGATTTTGTGGCCCGTTTTAATAGAGAAGCCTTGAAGGTTACGAAACTAGATCAAGCTAGGGCGGTGGAGGCTTTGCAAAATGGCACTTCCCATATTGATTACTTCAAAGCATTGTACAGACATGCACCTCGCACCCTGGAGGAGGCCATGGCCATCGCTCAAAAATACATCAAACAAGATGATGCCTATTCCTTTAATCAGTTTACAAAGAAAAGAAGGACAATAGAAAACTCCAGAATAGAAAGACCAAAAGGTAAGAAGAAGCGAATAAAGGAAATCAGGGTGTAGAAAGGAATGATAGATCTCACACCCTGGATATAACCAAATTGACTCTGCTAAATGCAAGCCCGATAAAGATTTTTGCAACTTTCAAAGATAAAGATATCTGGACTCACCCTAAACCAATGTTTACCCCACCAGATAAATGAAACAAAACTAAATTATGCCTATTCCATAATACCCATGGTCATAATACCAATGATTGTAATGTAGACAATTAATAAAAGAAATAGAAAGGTTGATTAACCAGGGGTATTTAAAAAATTTATAAAAGGCAAAAATACAGGTCAGGATGGAGCGAATGGAAATAAGGGGAAGGAAGCAATGATGGGTAAGCTAGAACTATTAATTATTTAACTGGAGGGTCAAACGAAGGACCAATTAGCAAGAGTAAAATCAAAGCCTCTCAAAGAAGAAGAAAAGAACCTAAGTTTATTTTTTATAACGGGTACACAGTGAGTACCAAAAGGAAAAATGGGAGTAGTCTAAAATTACCCCACTCATATATTTTAGTCATCCAAGCTGTAGTAGCCAACTTTCTTGTAAAAAGGATATTGGTCGATGATGGCAATTCGGTGAACTTGCTCACAGTCGATGCATATGCTAAAATGGGGTTAAAAGAAAGCTACTTAGAAGACATTGGGAATCCAGTTCGCACATTTGACGGCACCAAAGTACCATCAGTAGGGGTGGCAAGGTTGCCAATCACTATAGGCTCGATTCTAAAATGTATTACTGTAATGACAACCTTTGTGGTAGTAAGGATGCCATTAAATTATAATATCTTGATTAAAAGACCCCTCCTTTATGATTTGGACGCCTCGACCAATATTAGGCACTTAAAGATGACTATCCCCAAACCTAAAGGAGGGAAAATATGTGTATATGGTATACAAGATCAAAATGAACCGGAGAAGAAAAGATTAAAAAAAAAAAAAAAGTCCACCCCGTAGCAAGTCGCTTTGATCGAAGCAGTTCACAAAAGTCTAGAACAGAAGACTGAGCCCATAGAAAAATTGGAAAAATTACCAGTGGGAGGAGAGAAATCAGAAAAGTATTTGCTAATCAACTCCTCCCTAAAAAGTGAACAAAAGATCTAAGCTCGCCAATTCCTAACAGATCGCCTATCCAGCTTCGTATGGTCTTCAACTGAAATAAAGGGTGTAAGTCCAAACATAATTACCCACCATCTTAATGTCAATCCTACCTATAGACCAGTTAAACAAAAGAAAAGATGTTTTGGTCTTGAAAGGCAAACAGTGATAGATGAAGAAGTCGACAAATTAATGAAAAATGAATTTATCAGAGAAGTACAATACTAAGATTGGCTCGCTAACGTGGTGCTAGTAAAAAAGGCAAATGGGACCTATAGAATGTGTGTAGATTTCATCGATTTGAACAAAGTTTGCCCAAAAGATTCTTTCCCTTTGCCTATGATTGATAAATTGGTGGACTCAACAGTAGGATATGGATACTTATCTTTATTAGATGCAAAATATGGATACCATCATATCAGAATGTATCCCGAAGATGAAGAGAAGACTTCGTTCATAACTGAAAAAAAGAATCTATTGTTATGTCTCTATGCCTTTCGGCTTGAAAAATGCAATATCAACCTATCAAAGATTAGTAAATAAAATGTTCAAAAATCAATTAGGGAAAAACCTAGAAGCATATATAGATGATATGATAGTGAAGAGCAGAAGCTTCGAAGCACACCTTAAGGATTTAGCTGAAGTAATAGGGATTATGAGTGAATATGGCATGAAACTAAATCCAGAGAAATGCGTTTTCTTCATACAGAGAGGCAAATTTCTAGGGTATATGGTGAGCAAGAAGGGAATTGAACCAAACCCTGACAAAGTAAAAGAATCTTAAACATGACAGCACCTCGTAATGTAAATGAGGTACACAAATTAACAGGGTGAATTATTACTTTAAGCCTATTTTTGTCAATATCAGCGGAAAAATATCTATCCTTCTTCAAGAAATTAAGGAAAGCAACTACCTTTGAATGGACCGAAGATTGCCAACATGCCTTTAACGAGCTGAAAGCATTCCTCAGTTTGGAATAAGTACTAAGTCGACCCTTACCTGGAGAAGAAGTACTTATTTATCTATCCACTTCAAAACAAGTGGTGAGTTTGGTTCTGATCAGAGAAGAAGGAACAGTGCAAAAACCAATTTACTACTTTTGCAAAGTCTTACATGGGGCTGAATTGAACTACTTACCCATTGAGAAAATAGCTTACGCCTTGGTTTTATTAGCCAGAAAATTCAAAATTGTTTTACAAGCACACCAAGGCATAGTAGTAACTGACCAACCCCTGCAAAGAACATTGCACAAACCAGAAACGTCAGGGCGAATGTTGTGTTGATCAATAGAGTTGGGCCAATATGGGTTACAATACTTAATGAGATAGACTATTAAAGCACAAGCACTCGCAGATTTCATATCTGAATGTTCCTTCGATACCGAAGTATAAGTAACCATAGAAGCAGGAAACACAGGAGAAAAGGAGTCGAAAGAGCACAATTGTAATGACTAGCTAAGTTGGGATTTGTTCATTGATGGGGCTAGTAGCAAAGAAGGTAGTGGAATTAGGATAGTCTTGAAAAATGAACAAGGATTAGTATTGGAATATGCCCTTAAACTGAGATTCGAAGCGACAAATAATATTGCAAAGTATGAGGTAATGATTCAAGGACTAATGTTTGCAGATTACCTTCGTTTGGTATCGCTAAGAATCCACAGTGACTCCCAGCTCGAAATCGGTCAAATAGAGAGAGAATTTGAAGCTAAAGAACCTACTATGATCAAGTATCTACAGAAAAGCAAAGCGATAATCTAAAAGATGACAGATAAAGGAGTTAAGCTAGAGTTTTGCAAAATACCAAGGGAGAAAAATAATCGGGCAGATAGTCTTTCCAAGCTTACAGCGGTACATCCAGTTGAATTACCCCATAAAATATTTATGGGGTCTTTGGAACATCAAAGTATACAAGATGGCGATGAAGTAATGGAAATAAATGAAGAACCGACATGGTTAGACCCAATAAGAGCCTACTTAGAGCGAGGAGAACTGCCAAAAGATCCAAAAGAAGAAAAAAGAGTTAAACATCGAAGTGCTCACTTCTCCATTCATAATGATATACTATATAAGCGAGCTTATTCTCTCCCATAGTTAAGATGCTTAAAGCCAAGCGAAGCATAATATGTCTTGAAGGAAATACATGAGGGAAGTTGTGGGATGCACATAGGTGGAAAAATGTTAGGGGCCAAGGCGATTCGACAAGGGTACTTTTGGCCCAAAATGAAGAAAAAAACTATTGCCTTTGTCAGGAAATGCCTATCTTGTCAGAAATATGAGCGTGGAAGACATATTCCTGCAGTAGAGCAAATGCCAATCACTAGTCCATGGCCTTTTGCAAAGTGGGGTATTGATATAGTAGGACCCTTCCAAATAGCCGTGGGGCAAAGAAAATTCCTCTTAGTCGCAGTTGAATATTTCACCAAATGGGTGGAGGTAGAGCCACTTGAACCTATAATAGCTGAAAAGTAATCAACTTCTTATAGAGAAACATTGTTTATAGGTTCAGAGTACCATACCAGCTCGTCAGCGACAATGGGAAATAGTTTGATAATACCAGAGTAAGAGTCTTTTGTTCAGGACTCAATATAAAGCAACACTTCTCATCAATAGCCCATCCTCAATCAAATGGGAAAACTGAAGTAACAAATCGAACAATTCTCTAAGGGCTGAAACGAAGGTTAGATGCATATGGCCGAAGCTGGACAGACGAGCTCTATCATGTTTTATGGGCATACCGAACTACTACAAGACAACTGACGGGAGAAACTCCTTTTAGTTTGACATATGGCACTGAAGTAGTTATTCTAATAGATGTCGGGTTACCCAGTAGAAGGATTAATTTTTCCAACAATGAAGACAATGACCAAGTAAGAAGGCTAGACCTAGATCTCCTCGAAGAACTTCAAGAAAAGGCGAGTATCAGAACGGCCACCTATAAATAGCGAGTTGCGAATTATTTTAACCAAAAAGTAAGAACTCGAGTATTTAATAAAGGAGATCTAGTTATGAGATATCTCGAAGCCACAGGCAAAAAGGAAGGAACTGGCAAACTAGCACCCAAATGGAAAGAGCATTTTAAAATTAAAAAAGTGGTAGGACCAGCCACTTATAAGCTTGTAATGATACAAGATGTCGAAGTTCCTTATACGTGGAATATTCAACATCTCAAAATGTACTATCAATAAAAATATTAAAAGTCTTTCTTCAAAATAAAATTTGTTATTTTAAAATAAGCAAGACGCGATGAGTACTATAAGCAAAGTTTCAATAAACAAAAGCCCCCGAAATAAATCTCTATTAAGAGAGTGAAAAGACCTAGTAAACGTTTGGCGAAAGATCGCGAGGCAGCTCTCTGTTAAGAGAGTAAAAGACCTAAGGAATGCTAGGCTAAAGACCACGAGGCAGCTCTCTATTGAGAGAATAAAAGACCTAGGGAATACTAGGAGAAAGACTGCAAGACAGCTCTCTATTGATAGAATAAAAGACCTAGGGAATGCTAGGTGAAAGACCACGAGGCAGCTCTCTGTTGAGAGAGTAAAAGACCTAAGGAACTCTAGGTGAAAGACCTCAAGACAACTCTCTGTTGAGAGAATAAAAGACCTAGGAAACGCTAAGCGAAAAACTACGAGGCAACTCTCTGTTGAGAGAGTAAAAGACGTAGGGAACGTTAGACGAAAGACCGCGAGGCAACTCTCTGTTGAGAGAATAAAAGTCCTAGGGAACGCTAGGCAAAAAACAGTGAGGCAACTCTCTGTTGAGAGAATAAAAGACCTAGCGAGCGCTAGGTGAAAGACCGCAAGGCAACTCTTTATTAAGGACTTAGCAAGTGATCAAAGAGTAACTCTCTGTGGAGAAGGTAAAAGTCATAGTGAGCGAAGCAATTTTCTATTGAGGAAATAAAAGTTTAGCAAAAACCCAAGTAGAGGTCCAAGAAGAGAAAAGTTCTCTATTAAGAAACAAAAATCAATACCTTACAAATAAGTTTGCATTAAACATAATAACTAGGTAATTCGTAGGGTAATTATGCCTGGGCAAGCTGAAATAAAAAATCAAGGCTAAGTATACTTAAAGGAAGTAAAAGTCCTGTTGTGAGGCCTCGCCTGAGTACCGATCCGATCCGCTAAGGAAATCGAAATACTCTTTTGGGAGAAACTCCACGCAATCTGGAACACGCTGTGAGTTCTGGAAAATTAAAATTTGTATTTTCGCTTTATGTGACAGGGAGTCGCCACTTTAATTTTATTTATTTTTAATTGGAAAAATTAAAGGAAAATCCAAATGAAATAACTCCAAATTATTTATTTTATCCCAATGAAAAAGACACTAATCCACGAGTGACCAAAGTGGGCTCGAAGATCAAGTTTTGGTAATAAACATTAATTTCTCTTTAGTTTGGCTGAAAGTATAAAATAACTTTATGTATGCATGAACATGGATAAGAATGATGAATGAACAATTATAAATGATACAAATATTATATGGATGACAATTATAGGGAAGAAACATAAATAAATAATATAGATGATTTTTCATTTAGCCCTTATGAGTAATAGGGAAAGCACAAATATTCCTCAATTAATTTAATAAAGGAAATATATAAAACAGTAAAATAATAGAGATAGGGAAAATATTATTTAAAATATTTTGGAGTTGATGCCTTAAAAATTGGCATGCATGCGTATCCCTTTGAATGGGAATCAAACCCCAAGCAGTTCTCCCTTCTTGCGAATGAGGGGTTTTGCTCAAAAGAGATTTATTTGGTTTATTAATTTAATTCAGATTTTAAATTAATAAATTTAGATCTTTTCAGATTTAGATCCAAATACAAGGCGTGACAATAGAATAAATTCTAGATCTGAATTTAGAATTTAAAAAAATTGCAAGAGAAATGAATTATACCTTTGCTTTTCTTGGTTTTTTTCGGAAAGATCGAGCCTGGCTCCGGATCTGAGCTCCACTTCGGATTAGGAACTCAAAATAAATAATAACTATTTTAAATTGAAATTATTTTGATAGTTGAAAGGATTTGGATATGTAAAAGTGAATTTGGACAGAATTTCGGTAACAAAATAAGCGTTTTTTGCATTTTATCCCGATTTTCCCTCTGATTTTCTGAAGGAGGAAGGCTGTTATTTATAGAGGAGGGTGAGGGGAGTTGGTCGGCACTGGTGCCGGCATGATCGGAGTGTCGGTGGCACGCCGGCCGCCATGGCGGCACACTGGTGGTATCGAGTGCCACGCGGCACGCTTCTGGTGCCTCTGGGGCGGTTTCTAGCCCGGTTCGGTCTGACCGTCCAATTTGACCTGATTTTGCACTGTTTTGGTCCGTTTCAGCTCATTTCTGATCCGAATTGGGTCCGATTTGATTCTATAGATTTGTAATTAAAAATCGGTGGTGCCAACTAAGCGGTTTTAACCTGACACAGTCTGATTTGGTCTAGCTTTACTCGAATCAACCCAGTTTTGTACTGTTTTGTTCGATTTTATCCCGTTTCTGATCCGATTTGGGTTCGGTTTGATTCTATGGTTCGTACTTGAAAACCGGTCATCTAGGGGTGCAAATTTAAGGGTTCACACCTATATAAACAACATATAAAAGAAAATAAATAATGGCATAAAAATTTATGTATGAAGCAGTTAAAAGAAAAATATATTTACATTAATTGTTGAATTGATTACAAAAAAGAAAAGAAAAGAAAAGAAAAAATGTGAAAAATATTAGAAGGCAGGAGGTTGTTGGTGTGAGCTCGGAGCAGTTGAAGTAGTTGATGTGGAAGCAAGGCGAGCTGAACTGGATGAAGTAGGTGACGAGGCCGAGCTAGTTGAAACAAATACTCTCTTCGGTACATGGGCAAGAACTTCAGAAAATTTGGCAGCGCAAGTATCAATGGCCATGTTAAAGAAATTTATGGCCCTTGCTCCAGAATCCAAAGCCAGGCGACGCTTATATTCAAAAGAATTTAAGAAGCCTTGAATAATAGTAGCCTTCTCCTCCTTAGCCTTCTTGCGAAGGCATTCAGATATATTAAACTTGACCTTCAAGTCTTCAATTTGCTTCTCAGCGACCTTAAAATTCTTCATCAGTACAGGATAATCCTCGGCTTGCTCCTTCAAATTGGATATTTCAGCCTTTAATTTTTCAGCTTCAGATCGAAGCTCTTCTATGATCTTCTGACGATCTTGAAGATCTGAATCTTTACTTTTGATCTTAAGTTCAAGGTCCATCAGCTTAACATTCAAATTTACTGATAATCACTCCAGGTTGTTCGATTTTTTTGTAAATAGACTTTTATAATGATCCCTTTCTCCTACAAGCCTCTTCGCCTTAGTTCACAAGACTTCCAGTTCGTCTAGATCTATTTGTTTCTTTTTCTCCTCCTCCAAAGCAGCTCGCAAGGAAGCAATTTCGAAATTCGGCTTCCCTACCACCTCTTGGCAAGAAGAATGAAGAGTTGAGAGGGCAGCATACTGCTTGCTGATTATATGTTGATTAGAAGAGAAAACTCTTCGTACCACAGATCGGTACCGAGAAAATTCAGTCAACTTCTCTCCTAGTTCTCTGTTAAGCTTTGTCAACTGAAAGACAAAACAAGAATGAATAAAAATAAAAGAGAAAAAGGAAAGAAAGAGACAGAGAGTAAAAAATATTTAAATATATATGTATGAATACCTCATCAAGAGTTGACTCCAAATCCAATAAAAGTTGCTCAGGGAAAGAAGACTTTAAAGTCAAGGTGACCTCTGGTTCGGCTTGCTCATAAGGAAACGAAGTGTCCACATCCAAGTTTTCATCTCAAGGCGATAATTCAATTGGATCAGTTTGAGGGACCGGGTTTCTTTTTTCAACTCCATCCGCCCTAGATTCCAAAGTAACCTCAGCCCTGGTCTCTTCAACATTGGGGACCCATTCGGTATCTTGTCCCCATCGACGGCTCTTTCTTCCTCCCCCCTCTTAGTATTTATAGGAGGAGGCAAACCAACATCTACGCCAGCTTTCAAGAGAAGATCAGGATCCGAGATGGGAATGGCGAAAGAAGGAAATGAGCTGTAAAGGTAGAATTGCAAGAGCTGTCCACTCCGAACTCTCAATTATCGAAAATAAGAAATTAAAATTTAGTAGAAGTATAAAAATAGTTTTGTAAATAAAAATAGACAGAAATAAGTATAAACCTGCTAGATTGAAGAGATCATCGCAGGAAAAAGTCTGTTGTGTCCCGCGACGAACAAAAAATATACCTATCTCAATCTCGGACTCATGGTCGTCAACAGGCTCGCAAGAGAAAGTATTCTCCATGTACGGTCGAACGACCTCATCAATAATTTGAGGAGCTAGCACCCCCTTGCGAACCCGCTCAACTATCATATCAAAAATCCTACTGTTAAAAATAACATCTCTACAAGAGTCAGAAGTAGTTTGCTCAGAAGATGAAGAAGAATCACCTATAGATTTGTGTCAAGTTTAGAGACAGTAAGGGTATCTTCACCCTCACTGGAGTCCAAAACAGTAATAAGAGGACCTTTGGGGAGGATTGGCTTTGCTAACGAAATGGCCTCAGTAGTTGGTTTCACTACCAAAGCAGCCTCAACAGTTAGTTTAGTTCTTGAAGAACTGGTGACCGCCACTTTCATCAATCTTCTATTTTTCTTAGGAATATTTTTGATTTGTGGAGGGGACGTTTTCCTCTTCTCCCCTATAGATGTTTCAGCACCCCAGTCAGCAGCAGTAGCCGAACGAAGCTCGCTAGATCGCTTTACTACGAGAGAAAGGAAGGCAGCTTCGTTGTATGGGAGAGGAGTCAATCCTCTGGACAGATCATGGATCTTCTTGTAAGTGTTGTCTTTATTGGTAAGCCAAACTGCAAAACGAAGTAGGAGATATATTAAACAAAGATGGCCCTATAAACGGGACGACGAAGTTGGAAAAAGGTGAAAACTCACCCTTAATTTTCATAATGACGAGATGCATAGTCTTACCTCAGGCATTTTTGATTTGAGAAGCAAAATCAAGCTTTCCTATATTGTAAGAGCAGCTATCTTTTATGAGCGTCTTCATAGCAATGATTTCTTGTGGCAGCAAATTCATGGGAATATCCAGAAAGGCCATAAACTGCAGGAACTTAGAGAGCTCCTCTAAAACCAAAGCCTTCACCACCTCGGTGCTGTTCTTTAATCACCACAGTGGAAAACTTGGTGTGCCAATTATTCACCTTGTTCAGTTTGTTGATAAAGAGGGTTTGCCAAGACTTCGATTCGATGCACCATACCCGTCTATCGCCTGAGCGAATGAATTTAAAAAAACATTGGAACATCCTTGCAGTAGGGTGAAGTCCTAAAACTTTGCAGACCACTTCGAATTGGTGCAGGTCTTGAATAGAGTTCGGTGAGAGCATCATTGGGTTGATACAAAAGTAGTTGAAGCATTCCACCAAAAAATGAGATGGAGGAAATCTAAGACCCGCTTTTATTTGATGAAAAAAAAAGATAATGTGATCATTATCCTTAATCATCTCCTCAACATCTAGGACGCTGGGGTTTATGTAAATTCTGTCAGAAGATTTGGGGAAGTCCACTGCAAACTTCTCTTAGTCTTCCAAATTTTCAGCAAAACCACTCAAATCTGAGTTTTTCATAGTGGAGGCAACATCTCCCCAAATATTCTTTAGGTCTGCTCGAATGTTGTGATAGGAATTTTCGTCCTTTTTAGGAGCCATTAAAGGATAAAATCAACAGAAAGAAATAAAGAATAAAGATAGAAAAATGTTAGGAAAAGACGAATATAGAAAAAGTTTCAAGAGCGAAAAATGCAGAAAGTTTTAAGAATGAAGAAGAAGGGGTTTTATAGAAAAATTAAACCCTAGAAAAACGTGCTGGATAATCATTTCAAAATTAAGAAAACATGGCAAAGATGAAGTGTGACTCTGTGACTTCATGGCCGTGATCAAGCCACGTAAGGGCTTCCTATAAGAAAGGGTATTCTAGCATTAAATGTCAAATTTTTGTCAGGCGCGTAGAGATACGTAGTAGACTCTCAAAATTCTTAACGAAGCAAAAGACTTCAAACCGAGGCAAGTGAATGCTGACAGGACAAAATGAGATTGCTAAACACTGAATACTTATCCTGAGCACCGAATTGTTTCTACCGAAGTTCGCTAGAGTTCTCACTTCGTTGATATAAGGGGGCCTCTGATAAGGGATAGAAAGTACCGAACTAGATTAGAAGAAATAATGGGCTAGGCCCAATCCGATATACCTGAAAGCCCAATACTAGAAGAACAGGGTCGAGGTTATCATTAATAAGGTTCCTAGTCCAAAACCAAAACATGCAAATAGTCATCTAAATCTGACTCGCACTAGAAATCCTTGTCCAATCTATATAAGGACATATAACTTGCATCAAGGTTCATAGGCTATAAATACTTGAATAAACAACCTTCACAGATACACAAGAACTTTTATAGAACTCATTGAAACAGAGTTTTTCACCAAAGTCGAGTCAATCTACTAACTTGATCGTCGGAGTGGTTTTTCTAAGCACCAGACCTAGCCCACTTGACTCTTATCTTTTCTCGTAGGTCGCACCAACTCAAATTCAATTAAGAAAAGATTAAACTATTCTACCTCGCATAGAATTAGCTTCATCATTTATATATATATATATATATATATTTTTAATTAATTCATTCTTATTTAACAATATTTCATTTAACCTTCTTTATTGTACTCCTATATGCTTTTATAATTAGAAAATATAGCAAAATGAAGGGCTATCATTTTATTCCACTTTCCTCCAATACCTTAAATTTATAGTTACTAAGTTTTTTTTTTTTTTTTTTCTTCGTTTTTAAAATAAACATTAGTAAAGGGATTTAAACATATATTTATTTTTGAGATGGTATATATATTTTACCATTATACTAAATTTTGGTGCGCATATAATTCTTTTTTTTTTTTTTTTT
>CATKHJ010675557.1:0-12172 GCA_949750685.1 Vernicia montana | reverse complement strand
GAGTAACCACCAAGCAGATGGATAAAGCTTGAGTTTTACCTTGCATAATTCACTACAGAACCTGGAAAAAAAATAAACCACTAAAGGGGGTGAGACAAGCTCAGTGAATACATAATAACTCAACATGATATGTCGGCTAGGGTATATGATTCAATGAAAGAATAATGGTCTTGTCAATTTAGTATCACAATGGGATTTATTCATAATATTGGTAAATGAAGGTTGAGGTAATACCATCAAATATAAACTTTAGCATAAATTAGATAATCGGAAGCGGTATGCTTCCCACTGTTAATAAATAGAGTGGTGGCTAATGCCTTACTCACTCACACTGATTTCAGGAGCGCAAAATTGATTAGGTCTCATGGTTAGGACCACCCTTCCTAGCTAAAGTGGATACAATATCCCTACCCGACGGGCCTTCTTACCATGTACACATGATTGATGTATCACCCCACATCAGTTGGGAATTTCTGCTCTACTTTAAGTATCAATAATAAAGGTGTGATAACATATGGTTCTTTGTGAATCAAGGTTACTCATGATAGAGTAAAGATTTCAATTGAATATATTTATATCAATACAAGATAGACCAAAGGTCTTTAAAGGATACCTTTAGCATTTGGTTTATATATGGATATCAATAATATAGGATTTCAATCAAGGTATCAAATTGGGTATAATGAATCAATGAATGGAAATACCAATTAAAATGCCCATAACATATCGAGTATTATGTACTCACCTTTAGAATTTCCTTAGCTCCTAAATTAGTACAAACAAAAGTGATGATTGTCTGGTTGCTCTTGTACTTTATCTTTAGGTTCTACAAGGAACCAATTCATTCAAATTACTTTTTAAATTATCACAATCATTAAACTAGTTATTACACTTTAATTCTAATTATAGTACCATTAGGTAGGGGTGTAATCGAGCCGAGCCGAGCCAAGCCGAGCTTTTGCTTGTTCAGGCTGGGCTCGATATTTTTTTTCCAAACTCGAGCTTGAAAATCATATTCAAGCTTGGCTCTGGCTCGAGCTCGACTCGAGCTTTACTCATTAATAAATTATAATTGAGCTAAGTTTGAACTCGAGTTCAACTCATTTTGAAACTCGTTTATAATTTATCAAAATACTCAACTTCCTAAATATTTATTTCTAATAAAATAACTATAACAAAAATACTTAAAATTAACATAAAGTAAAATCATCCAATTAGTGAAAAAAAAATTAATTATAAAATTGAGTATTACATGTATTATAAAAATATTAATTAATAAAAAAAATATTTTTAAAAATTAGAATATTAGATTATATAATAAGGAAATATTAGATTATATTAATTAGGAGAATATATATTTTAGTCAAATTTAATTATCAAAAAGTTTATAGGAGTATTAAAATATATTTTTTGAAGTGTCAAAATTATTAAGTTAATAATAATAATAATAATAAAGCTGTTCACGAGACTATTAATCGAGCTATTCACGAGCCTGTTTACGAGCTTATAATCGAGTTGTTCACGAGCCTGTTTACGAGCTTATAATCGAGCTGTTCACGAGCCTAATCGAGCTGAGTTTAATTTTGCTCAAGCTCGACTCGTTTATTCATCAAGTCTTAAAATAATGCTTAAGCTTGGCTCGTTTATAAAATAACCCAAATGCGAACGAGCTTTTATTGAACCGAATACCGAGCCGCTCGCGAATGGTTTGACTCATTTACACCCCTGCCACTAGGTCTAAACTTAAGATACTAATCCTGTAATACTAGTTCAAGTTATCACATATAATACATACAAACATACATAACAATTAATTTGACACTTGAATGCCTTTTCATTTAAAATGGCCGAATAGGCCTTGAACAAAATCCAACTTTCTTTCATATTTCCTTAATGCAATTATCATACAAGTTAAATTTATTACAAAACATATTATGTTCTTGTATGATACAAACACAATTTGGTCCTAATTAGGTATGGTCGAACCATACCAATGGTAAGGGATCTAATTTATTTATCAAATTCTTAATTTAATCATAGAACACTCTATTGACATTTTTATAATTTTAATTTATCATTTAATTTAAAAAATTCATATTAATCCTAAAAATTTTCCAAATGGCCGAACCATAGAAATTGGAAAAAATATAATTTCACTAATATACATACAAAATGATTTTTATTTATGCAATTAGTATCATTACTAGTCTAATTTATTAATCAATTTCAATATTCAACATCTAACCTTATTCTTTTAGTGTTGACCGATCCATCTATTAAGGGAAAACCAAAATTTGACAAATTAATTTCATACATCTTTAATTAATATGCTTATGAACTCAAATAAACAATCAATTTTATTAATGAGAATTTCTAATAAAAAATTCTCAAATTTTACTTAACTTTCAAAAAGGAAAATTTAAGGTCTCATTAACTAATTTCAAATTAATTTTGCAACTATGAAATTAACATTTAATTAAGCATGGATCAATATTCAAAAAAAAAAAAAAAAGCAAATGAATTAAAAATCCCTAAAGTAGCCGAATTAAAAAAAAAGGAAAAAAATATTTCTTTCATTCCATCTTCAATTTGATTTCATATAAATCTAATTAATCATGTTAAAGACTTAATTAAACTGTTAATTTTATTAATTTGAACATTCATTAGAAATTCATAATTTTACTTAAATCATGAAAAAGGAAAATTTTGAAATTGTTAATCAAATCCAAATTAACTTTTCATTCTTGCAATTAACCATTAATTAAATCGAAATTATAAATCATAATACACAAACAAACAAGGGTTTGAAAAATCACCTTATGGTCGAATTTGAAGAAAAGAAAAAAAGAAAAGAATACATTCAAGATCATAATTCATCAAGGCATGATTAGGATGAATAGAAAGACTTTAAATTTTGATTGGTACCTTTGAAGTTTTTCCTTTGGGTGTGAAGACTTGGTTTGGCCGAATATGAGAGGACGAAAGAGAGAAAATTTTGTTCTTTGTTTGTGTTTTAAAAGAATGAAAAGATGATGGTGATTGTAGAATTTGCTATTTCTTAATTGATGGTCAAATGTGATTAATGAGTATGTGTGGGTAATTGATGATGAATAGTTTCCAAAAATATATTCTTAGGAACTAATACACCATATATAATTTACTACAAAGTTTTATGGTAGTCTAGGTTCAATGAATCTACTATATAGTAAACTTAGATTTTTAACACATACTAATATTTCAAGATTATATTTTCCTCCATTTCAAGCCATGGCCTGCCCATCCACTAAATTATGGGCTTGGCCCATAATTTAGTCACATACATATAAAATACACATGACAATCATAATTAAATATATATATTAATAAAATTTATATAAAATAAATCACAATAAAATTTCACTAATCGAGTTTATATGAAATCTCAGTCAATCTTAATTTGTTTAGTAAATTTGTATTTAGTCTTTCCTTTTCTATGTAAATTTGATTATCAAAGTCTAGGGTATTACATTCTACCCCCCTTAAAGAAAATTCGTCCTTGAATTTAGAGATATTACTAGATACTAATGAAACAGTTGGGGATATCGTTATCGTATATCCTTTTCATTTTCCTACATGCATTCTTCGATGTTTTGATTCCTCCATTGGATTTTTACTATTGCAATCTCTTTGTTTCTTAATTTCTTCACTTGTCGATCCATAATCGCGATAGGGATCTCTTCGTAAGAAAGATCCTCACTTATCTCGATAGTTTGGGGTTGCAATATATGTGAAGGGTTGGAAATGTACTTTCTTAGCATTAACACGTGGAATACCGGGTGCAATGTTCCAGAGCTGGCGGTAAGGCTAATATGTTAGATACTTCTCCCATTTTGCTCAGAATTTCAAACGGTCCTATATAGCGAGGTGATAATTTACCCTTTTTTCCAAACCTCATTACTCCCTTCATGGGTGATACTTTCAAGAACACGTGATCCCCCACCGCAAAGTGGACTTCTTTTCTCTTAGGATCCGCGTAGCTCTTTTGTCAACTAAATGCAATTTTCAACCTCTAGTGAATTATTGGCACCTTTTCCATAGTTTCCTTCAACATGTATGGCGTTTCTATGTGTTACTCACCTGTTTCAATCCAGCACACAGGTGATCGCACTTTCTTCCGTAAAGTGCTTCATAAGGGGCCATTCTTATAGAGGAATGATAGCTATTGTTGTACGAAAATTCTACTAGTGGTAAGTGCTTGTCCTAGCTACCTCCAAAATCCATAACGTATATTCTTAGCATATCTTCTAGTGTCTGGATAGTTCTTTCAGATTGTCTATCCGTCTGTGGGTGGAAGGCGGTACTGAAATCTAACTGAGTGCCCAAAGCTTATTGCAGCTTCTGCTAAAATATTGATGTGAACTAGGTGCCTCTGTCCGAAATGATCGAGACTGGAATATGTGAACCCTCAATTTTGCACCTCCAAAATTATTTCTAAACTTTCCAAAGCTGACTGGAATATTTTTTATCCAAATCGACACTTTTCCAATCCTAAATGAACTTTCTGTACCAAACAGTACTTTCTCAAAACTGACCAAATTTTTCTCAAAACTGACTGTTAAACTTTTCGACAATTAATTTCGAGTCTACCGATACTGACCGGTAATTTTTCAGACTTCAGAATACTCCAAAAACTGATCTGAAAAAAGCCTTTTTTACTGCTGCCACCGGTCCTTCCGGCAGAGTCGCCGGGCCAGGTCTTCAATTTTTCTACTGTACTAACGTCAGTCCTGCCACATCAGTAGCTGGCAGAGAGGCCGACAGAGCTGCCAGACCATCCGGCGGACCCTGGCGACGCTGCTAGGGCCTCCCGTGACTGGTCCCCCTCCTGCCCTGAAAATTCTATTTTTACCCCTTTTTTTTTATCTCTTTTAACCCCATCCTTTTGGTATTTTCACACTTTCTCTTCCCAAACTACCCTCACCTCACTTTTCCTATAAATACCGCACTCCCTCACCATTTCAAAACACCTCTTGAGCACTTGTTGATTGCTATCCATTTGCTCTCTTCTCTCTCTATCTAATTAGTTTTCTCACACTCATTTTGAGTAATCCCCCTAATTAATTAAATTAATTAATTAATTTCTATTTGATTTTAATTAATTAATCTTAATTAATTTTAACTCAATTTGATTAATTAATCACTTTAATTAATTAAAAATTGGGTAACCAAACAAAATCATCAAATTAATTTCTCCCGAGATTAATTTAAATCCATCATCCAAAGCCGATAAAACAAAATTTTGGTCCGGAAAAACCACTCCGCCCATTCAAAATCCCCCAAAGAGAAGATACATCAACTTCTCTCACCAACTCTAAAATCACCCCAAATCAAATCAAATCAATCTGATCAATCCCTAAACCCTTCCACCTCACAGTTGAATGAACTATGTGGGTTTTGATATTCATCCAATGGGGTACGTAGGCACGCTTGAAATTTAACTCCAAGCCTCAAATCCAAATTTCAATTAATTCCCTTCCCCCTTTTATTTTTTTCATGTAAATGTCAACTTATACTTTTCTTGTAACTTTTAATTAATGCAATTAGTTAATTATTTTTGGAGTTAAGAAGCGATTTGTGGTTCTCCTAGAATCCATAAGGACTAGAGAGTACACTTTCCTTAACTTGTGAATATTTTTAATTATTTGCTCTTTACTTTTTTTTATATACACATAATTATGCCATGCTCATGCATTACAATCGTCATTAAATACTTGTCATCTATGAAATCAATTTTCAAGTCAAATTAAATTAAAGAGCCAAATTGAGATTATTTTAAAATAAAAAACCTAGTGCCCGAGCTCAACCTGGTTCGAGGATTAATGACTTTATCATTGGGTAAATTAATCAAAGATTAATAAATTGGAGTCAAATTGAGTTTTTCCTTAATTTTTCCATTTAAATAAGTTAGGGTGGCGACTCCCGAACCTTTTCAAAAATCAAATCAATTTTCTGAGGCGATAGCCGCTTCCAATCGTGAGCACCGAAACTCGTACCTTAACTCCCTTAAAAATCGCTCGCCTTTCCTTAAGGCAAATTTTTCGGAGTGAGGGGAGGGGTGTTCGGGCGAGGCCTCACACACCAGGACTGCCTTTGGATTGCAGCCGAATACGGTGTTGAACTCTTTGAAAGTGGGGCACAATTCATCTATGGCAGCACCAAAATAGAAAACAAGGGCCACCGGGTCCCAAAACCAAAAGCAAGCCCTCAGAAAATCTCAGTCGACCTGCACACTCCGTAAAGTCACCATCGATGCAATATCGTATCCGCCAAAATTAATCCTCTCCACCTTCTCGAGTTTCTTTGTCCATAAATGCATGTAGTAGCTGAAATGCAGCTCCATGGATGCAAAAATCACATGAAAAATTGCACTCATACACAGAGCATAAGTTGTGAATTCACCCTTTTGCATCTATGCAATCATTCATTACATGCATCATCAAGTTAAGCAAAAGGTCTATGAATCCCAAAATATGCATGCATAAACATGCATCATCTATGTACAAACATATATGCAAGTGCGATCATGCACAGTCATACACCATCATGCATAAAGCCAAGCTAATGGTCTCTTCTCCTTGAAGTTGACCGACATTTTTTCGAAACTGATCAATACCTTCTCAAAGCTGACCGGAACCCTCTCAAATCTGACACCTTATCGACTTTGACCGCGGTAACAATCTTTCACCAGACTCTGATCGTGGTAACAATCTTTCACCTGATTGAAACCTCTCGAGCTAACTCACCATAGGCTGAGACTCTACTATTTTCAAAATCTCTCGAGTCGACTCGCCATAGGCCAAGGCTCTCATCTTTTCAGAATCTCTTGAGCCGACTCCCATAGGTCGAGGCTCTCCTATTTTCTAAAATTTCTCGAGCTGACTCGCCATAAGCCAAGGCTCTCCTCTTTTCATCTATTAGGTGTATTTGAGGCATTTTCTAGATAATCTCTCAATCTCATTGTGTTTTTTTGAGGTCCAAAAAAGAAGAGTTTGGTAAAGATTTAAGAAAGAAATGAGCTGTAGATGTTACAGTCCTCAAAGAAAGAAAAAAAATGCAAAAGAGATCCAATGGTTAGACTAAATGTTTCCCACAAACGATGCCATTTGATGATTCAAATATATTCAAAGGAAGGTGATGGATCTCTTCTGTTTGGGCTTAGGCTTGAAACAGCTTATTGGGCCTGCAAAACGAGAGAACAAGCATCAAAGTGCCAAGTTTGAACTTGGCAAGACCTCTTCGATGCCTAAGTCAATGGCTTGATTCTTAGAGTTCTCAAGGAATAAGATGATCTACCTTGAGAGAATATTCTAGTGAGAGAAATATATGAGAAGTTGTAGAATGAAGCTTAGAATAGTGGTAGGTGAAAATGTTTTTCTTATACTATGTGTGCCAACAGGAAAAGGAGTTGGTTGGTACACAAATGCTTCATTCTTATTGGCGTATAAAGGGCTTAGCCATGATAGGGCAAACAAGGTCCTGAAGTGTTAGGCTCTTGCTATTGCTCCGCCTACCTCATGTCAAGGTCGCACCTTAATTGAGTGTCAGGATCAAGCGGTTTGTCATGTCTTAGTGTGGCAGTGGCTGACGTATTATGAGTTCTGAGTATTGATTACCATGCAATGTGGCATGACTGAACATGTAAGGAATTCTAGCTCCTTACCTGGTGAGGTTGGCTTAGAGTAAGGAGTAAGGATCTTATAAAGAGACTCAATCTAGCGAAGGAGCTGTAAAGAATTTACTTAAAATAATAATAATAATAATAATAATAATAATAATTAATGTCAAAGTTGGCATGCTGTCAACTTTGAAATAATTTTCATGTTGCCAACTTTGAAAATGTTGGCACGTTGCCAATATTGTCAAAGATAGCAAGCTGCTCCTGTCTATAAATATACAGGAGATATGAGCATTGAAAGAAGAGGGACATTGTGAAGTGGAATGTCTTTCAATGTGAGAATATTTTAATTTATACAAGATCAACTTGAGTTTGCAAGTTTGAGTATAATTTGGGGTGTTTTGAATGAGGGAAAACACTTAAAGCGAAACAAAGGTATTTTCTCTAGGGGGTCTAGAGGGTGAAAGAAATAATTCTTCGGATTTATGTAAGAGGGGATACTATAAATTTGGGTTGAGTTAATCCAAGGAAATTTATAGATTCATTGTATTGTAATTTATTTCACATATAGTGGAAGATTATTTTCTATTGGTTGATGTAGGCATTGAAAGACCAAACCACGTTAAACTCTGTGGTCAGTTATTTTTCTTGTGGTGTACTTGTTGAATTTATAGAATTAATTCCAAACAACTGGTATCAGAGCCTTAGTTCAAAGGCCCGTGGTAAAATCATTGAGCTGTGAATAGTACTCTGAGGTATTTTGCCAACTAAGTATTGTAGCAATATTGTGTCAACTCGGATCCTATAGCAGAACGTGTGCACTGTTGGAAAATCGGGTACTGTAGCAGTGAGGGTTAAATTCAACACACATAGCAAACAGTTCATCCTCAATTTTTGCAGTACAGAAATTTGATGAAAGGAGCAGTTTCACTCTTTGGCAAAGAAGGGTGAATGATTTCTTAATTCAATAAGGTTTGGCGAAAGCCTTGTTGGAAAAAGAAAAAAGGAATGTCAAGAAGAATGACTGAAGAAGAGTGAAAAGAAATTGAAGAGAAATGTGTCAGTACAATACGTATTTGCATTGCATATAACATTATAAACAATGTTATTGATGAAGATTCTGCACAAAAAGTTGGGGAAAACTGGAAAAGCTTTATTTAACTAAAAGTTTAACCAACAAATTACATCTGAAGCGGAAAATTGTACAAGTTGAAGATGACAGAAGGTGACAATTTGGTGGAGCACATGAATGAGTTCAATAGAATTTTTAATCAATTAAAATTAATTGATGAAGATATTAAGGAATAAAATAAGGCGTTAATTCTTCTTACCTCACTTCCCGACTCCTATAAGAATTTTGTTGACTTAATGCTCGTGGGAAATGAGACAATAACTATCGAGCAAGCTCAGGCACAGTTGGTGTCACTTCAAACTCGGAGAAAAGACAAAAATGAGAATCGAGTAAAAGAGGCACTTATGATGGAGCGTCAAAGGGAGAGATCATCTAGATCTCAATACGATAGGTCAAGATCCAAAGTTAGGAATTTGAAAGACATTCAGTGCTACAGATGTAAAGGGTATGGCCACTATAAAAAGGATTGTTCAAACAAAAAGAACAAAGACAAGGAAAAGGTTGAAGAAAATGAAGGCAACCTAATAGTGGATGAAGACGATTTTGTATGATGCATCTTTAAGACTACATCAAAGAATAATAGGGTGGAGAGGTGGAGGTCTCTTCAGAATCAAGTAGCCACAATGACTTAGGTTCAGCTACACATGGAGTATTGGCCGTGTATGGAATCAAGAGATAGGACTAGGATTTGATTCTGGTATGTGTGGCTGGGAAAATAAAATGCTAATGGTTATTTTATTTTTAAGTTAAGGTGGAGATTGTAAAAAATTAATTTAAAATAATAATAATAATTAATGTCAAAGTTGGCATGCTGTCAACTTTGAAATAATTGTCATGTTGCCAACTTTGACAGTGTTGACACGTTGCCAGTATTGTCAAAGATAGCAGGCTGCTCTTGTCTATAAATAGACAAGAGATATGAGCATTGAAAGAGGAGGGGCATTGTGAAGTGGAAAGTTTTTTAATGTGAGAATATTTTAAGCAAAAAATATTCTTATTTTAATTTATACAATATCAACTTGAGTTTGCAAGTTTGAGTATAATTTGGGGTATCTTGAATGTGGGAAAACACTTAAAGCGAAACACCAGTATTTTTTTTAGAGGGTGAAAGAAATAATTTTTCAAATTTATATGAGAGAAGATACTATAAATTTGGGTTGGGTTAATTCAAGAATATTTATAAATTCTTTGTATTGTAATTTATTTCAATATAGTGAAAGATTATTTTCTATTGGTGGATGTAGGCATTGAAAAGTCGAACCATGTAAAATTTTATATTCAGTTATTTTTCTTATAGTATATTTGTTAAATTTATCGAATTAATTCCAATAAGAGCGTCTTGGTGAAATTTCGTGCTTGAGACTCAAAATTTATTTCTCATCAAGTGTAATTTTACTATTTATCATGCATTGTGCCACCCTTATTCTCTTCTTTTTATATAAGTAATAGATAATATAATTTTAAATGTCAAAAGATCTTTGGAATAGGTGAAGAAAATAAAATTTTAAGAAAATATTATAAAATTCGTATATCTACAAACATTCTTTCTCTTTTTCGTGAAGAGACATTAATTATCGGTACTTCTTTTGCAAACCCAGTAACCCTTCTGAATTATCGGACCTTTAGTCATCCAACAGTGGAGCTTCCATTAATTCTCCATGATTTGTATCATCTCCAAGTGGTAGTATTTATCATACTGAAAAGCATCTTAAATACACATACTAGAGGTCCATTTGAAGAAGATACTGATTATTACGCAAAGAAAATTAATGACAAATCTCTCATATCTTGGACTAATTATTATGAAAAAAAAAAGATTAATGACAAATCTCTCATATCTTGGAAAGAACAATGCTCTCTATGGAAAGTATTTTAAAGACAAATATCAAGGCAATTTCCTAGTCTATCAGTTAACGGCTAGGCTATCTTCAAGGATATTACTAACAGCTCTTTTTTAGTTTTTTCTGTCTGTATATATCTAAATATGGAAGGACTATTCCGTCTTGGCTAATTTTCTGGTTACCATTGGTAACCAATAGATTAATCTTTCTATTGTATGTGTGTATATATTGAAGAGGTTTTGTTCCATTTTTGCTTAAGGAATGAGATTATAATCTTTGTTTTATCCTTTTTATGGTATCAGAGCTTCACATTCAAGAGAATAAAAACAAATTTTCAATCTCATGGCTAAAACAACTGAAACAATGCTTACAATACAAAATTTTCATCAATGCTCTAGTCTTGTTACTATGAAACTCACTCAAACAAACTTTCTACTATGGAAATCACAAGTCCTTCCTCTTGTTCGTAGTCTTGGCGTCCAACATCACTTGGATGAAGGAAGCGAACCAGAAATGATGATTATCTCGGACAAAGAAGAGGCAACTCCTAATCCAGCTTGTACAACTTGGCTTAACCATGATGGCCTTTTAACCACCTGGTTATTGGGAACCATTGCTGAGGAAGTTCTTGATCTTGATGACACCACTACAGCCTTCAATGTTTGGAAGTCAATTGAAGACAAATTGCTGCCCAGCTCAAAAGAAAAGGAAGTTCTTCTTAATGAAACTCTCATGACTTTGACAAAGGGAAATATGTCCCTTGATGAATATCTAAGAAAATTCAAGAGCATTTGTGACAACCTTGCTGCCATCAAGAAACCTCTTGAGGAGACTAACAAAGTATTTCAACTTGCAAGAGGACTTGGACCAAAATACAAGGATTTCAGAATGGCCATGCTGACTAAACCACCATACCCATCATACAATCAATTTGTTCTATCTCTCAAGGCACATGAACAGATGATTCAATTGGAAAATGAAATCAGTACAAATTAAATCAATCATGAGCAAGCATATTACAGCAGGCGCGGTGGAGGTAGAGACCGTGGTGGTCACTTTAGTTCCAGAGGTCGTGGTTCTGGACCTGCGGCTAGTCAAGGCCAACTAAATCAAAAAGAAAGAATGAAAGGAAATCAGCCCTCCAATTCTACCCATCAAAAAGATGGCACCGTTACTTGTTAAATTTGTGGAAAAGGCAATCACACTGCCATTAAATGTTGGAATCGGTTTGATCATTCTTTTCAAGCCGAAGAAGATCTTCCTCAAGCCTTAGCTGCACACACTATCAATGATGATGATAATACTCTATATGCGGATTCAGGCGCCACTACACATATTATGAACAACACTGGTAAAATTTCTAAACTTGTTCCATATCATGGTGATGAGTCCTTATATGTAGGTTGTTAGTTGTATATTAGCTGTACATGTTAGTTGTCAATGGTAGTAGGTGTTAGAGTCAATATATTAGCTGTATAATGTTAGTTTGTCAATGGTTCTCCACCATTCATGGCTGTAATAGTGTAAATGTTAGCCTATAAATAG
>CATKHJ010675490.1:0-11291 GCA_949750685.1 Vernicia montana | reverse complement strand
TTAATAGCTTATCCATTACCCTTGAGTTGCCAGACAAGATTAACAATTTAACTGTTACACCTGTAACTATTACTCCCTTAATAGTTACACTTGTAATTGTTACACTCTATATTTTTAACCCCGATCCAGACGCACCCTAAGAGTTAATAGCAGCTGAGTGTTCTTATATTTTTCATAGTATTCCCGTTCCTTTGTAGCTAAAAAAAAAATCTTATTAATTAGTTATTTAACAAATATTAAAAATTAATAAAAGTCTATTAATATCTATAAATGTCTATAAAAATTTTTTAAAATAAAGTCTTTAAAAGTCATTCATAATTTTATAAACTCCATATAAATCATTAAAAATCTATGAACTCTGCAAAAGTCATTCATTTAAAAAAAGTCTATAAAAGTTTTAATTGAATACACCCTTCTAAATTTAGTGTGTGATTTGAAATTTAATGCAGCAATCAAAAGCTAAGGAATTGGACATGATCTTGATAGTTTTATCTCTAATTAGTTTATGAACAAAATGATACACTGAATTTACGTAAGAATTTCTCTCATTAAATTAATCTCATATACAACAATTAAATATTATGAAACTTACATATATATCACTTAAAAATTTGAAATTTGAAAATAAAATCTAAGAATTAGTTTAAATTACTATATGTATAAGGCTAAAAAGTTTCCAAATTTAAATTTTGTTCCTAAATTTTTTACCTCAACAATTACAAAAATTGATTTTAATTTTTTAAATAATTTTTTCTGTACCAATTGAATGAATATCCTTAAAAAAAAAATCATATATAACACCTATATCTTTTTTCTTTCCTTTCAACATTGAAATGGAAATTTAATATGGATAAAATTTGAACCTAATTTCCACTATATAACACTATATTTAATAATTTTTCCCACAATTATGTTAATGTATATAATTGTAGAAGTTCTTTTGTAATATTTATTTTCTTATTTAGTCTGGATTTCTTGTTTAATTTTGGTTTTCCTTTGTTAGATAGAGCTAGTTTGTAATTTATATAAATAATTTTGTATTTTCTATGTTGCAAATCCCCAATAATAAACCAATAGTTAAATAACTATATTTTCTAAGCTGCTAAGTTTGGTCCTATTTTGATTCCAGTGCCAATTGAAGAAGTGATGGGATAGGCCATTATAGAATATAAATATTAATTCTTAGATCCAAATCCAATGCTCTCCCATTAAATTGTTAACTTAAAAATTTATTTTGATTTAGTAGTGTAGAATCATGAATCAATTTTCATTATTATTTTAAATTTATTTTCTAATTCGATTAAAAAAATTGTTCATCAGGAATTTAAAATTACAAATACATATTTTTTGAAGTCTGACTCAAATTTTATTTTTAATCAATATAACAAAAGTAAATACAATTTCAATTAACTAATTATTGTTTATCAACTTAACCTTTTGATATCAAGGTCCTCAAAATCCAGCAAAGGAGAGACTACAAGACCAAAAAAAAAAAAAAAAAAAAGAGTTGGTCGTGTTATTGAATTAGGACCGGATTAGAGTTACGTGTACGGGAAAAAAAAAAAGAATTTCATTATGAAAAATAATAGGAGTTATAACTTATCTCTATATCACAAGTAAAGAATAACAATACTCTCTCTTGAAATAGGAAAAACACTCTTTATATTTTTCTCTTACTAGAAATTTTCTCTATTACTTAGAGAATTTAGGATGTTGAATGAAGAAATAGAATGAGCCTTTATATAGGCTCCCAAATAGTTGACCACAACTTGCAAAATGCAAATTGTGCCAACTTTATTATTAATATCAAGGGTGGGCACCGAATTTTATTTAACTTTATAACAACCTCCCACTTGAAAATTTGATTGAGCATCAATCAATTTTCACACTATTCTTTCTTCATTGTCATCTCTATATTGCTCATGTTTCTATCAGACCATTAGAAGATCGACACCAAATAAATTTGTCAGAATTAACAACTGCCTTTATCATGAAATTTGCTAGATTGTCTTTAATATGAATTTTCTGCATATTCATAATGTAGGCTTCCAAATAATTAACTACAACTTGCAAAATACAAGCTCTGCTAACTTGATTATTAATGTCAAGAGTGGGCACTGAATTCAATGACCACTTATTTGACTTTACAACATGTCGAAGTTTACTTCGGGCGATGAAGTTTTGACGATCAAGTCACTTGGAGATTTTAAGTTTTGAATATTTACCAAAAAAATATAAAAATTAAAGAATTGAGAATGAAGATTTTATTCTTTAGATTTAGTGTATTATATACTATTAAAAAAAAAAATTCAAATTTGAATTATTTGACTTAAGTTAAAATATAAAATTTTTTATTTTTATAAATTTTAATTAATTTTCTTTTCTAGCCGTCTCTCATTCTCATTTTCTCTCTAACTCTCCTTTAAGTTTTTTTTCTTGAACTACCGCCGATCTTCTCTTTTGATCGGCGGTGGTTTTAATATCTTATGTTAGAGTTGATATGAATAGTCTCATCCCTATTATTGTTATCACATCCACTACCGGCGTTTTCTACTTACACGTCTTCCTTTACCATCGCTCGATACTCCTTCTGCCCGATTTCGATCTCTACTTCCTTACTTCCGCCGTCGCCTCTCCATCTTCATTTTTACCATATGCATGTGGATGGGTTTGTGCTTACTGCTGTTAAACTGATACTTTTCATTTTATTATTTTGTATTATATTGTTTTTTATTTTTTATGTTATTTTGTCTTCTCTTATTGGAAGTTTTGTTATATCTTCCATTGTTGGAAGTTATTTTTTTATTATGAGTCTAGTGGTATATCTATGTACTGTTACGTTTGAAATGCTCGCAAAGAAGACAATGGTTTGTCACATTATTTCACTATTACAGTCGCAGTTTTTTAAAACCATCTATATGGCAGTTGGATATTCTGTTGAACATTTGCGATCTGCGAATCAGTTTGCTCTTGTTAGGGTAGTTGATTCTATGTCAGGTCATTTTTTATTAGAATTTGTATTCGGCCACTGATAATTAATGAAATTTAATTTTATTTAAAAAAAATTAATTTTCTTTTCATTTAGATCTCCTTTTTTTTTTTTTTTTTCCAAATCAAATCTTTTCATTTAGATGCCCTGAATTAAACCATTAAACTACGGGTCACTTTTGGTGTACCTTGGTACATTGTGTACCCGTGAATGTCAGCCACTGGATCAAAAATTGTGAAATCTTAGCCGTCGGTTGTGTTCATCCAAAGAGTTAACAATGGTTACTGAATGTTACATAGAGATTTGGCTAAAAAAAAAAAATGTTACATAGAGCGATGTGACATGTTAGTTCTTATTTTACCTAAATGCCATTTTTAGAAATAATATATAAGACGCATGACTGTTCAGGAAATTTGAAATTTTTGAATCGTACGGAAAAATGAACTGAAATTATTTAGAATTAAAAATATTTATTGATTGTTTGATTTTTTTAAACCAAATCGTATAAAAAAAAAATTTGTAAGGTTCTAAATCTTATTAATTATTCATACTAAAAATCATACCTAACCATCCCGTATTATACCGAACCAAATAATCATAACTAGAAACGATTTTAAAAGATTTTTTATTTAATATATATATATATATAAGTTTTAATCAAACTCATTAAACCCAAACTTAAAAACCTAAATATAAGAGGGCCAAACAAATCTAGCAATTCTACTCTAATAAAATTATTAAAGACAAATATTTATTTAATATGTAATTTTATTTTAGCTTGATGGATTGGAAACAAATTTCTTTAATTATGTACTATGTAGTTGAAAATTAGTATAATATAATTTCAGTGATTTTTATTTTTATTGTATATATATTATAATTTAATTTCAATACAATTGGTTTAAACTGAAAAAATATATATTTTAATTATTTAAAAATAGAAAATATTCGGATCTCCGTTGTCCTGTTATGTACTAAACCGTCCCATTAGATCCAAATCTCTGCATCGAACCATCCCGAAAAATCAAAACGGTTCGGTACAGAAATTATTATATCATGGTTCGGTTTCAAATATCCAATTTTAAAAATTTCAGAAGTTTGATTCAGGTCTAAAAATTTTTTAATTTTCGAATTTTCTCGAACCGTGCTTAACCTTAGGTATGAGATTAATTTTAAGTGTACTTTGAAAATATGTTATCTTTTTAAGTTATATATATATATATATATATATATATATATATATATATATATATATATATATATATATAAACAGAGGCATTTTATCTATTCTAAATTCAATAATAAATGATAGTTTGGTATTAAAAAAAAAAAAAAAAGGAAAAATAATAACCTCAATAATATGCAAAAAGGAAAAAAAAAAAAAAAAACGAAACAAAAAAGGTGTTTACTTTTTATAACATATAGCTTAATTTTTACAAAAGAAAATTTTTTTTGGAATAATATATCACCAATGCAAGTGAATAAGTGCATTTGGTAAATAATTCTTAAAAGAGTTCCCTCAATTCGCTCTTTTCTTATGATTATTATTATATTATATTTAATCATCCAATAGGCTAGTGGTTTAGTGGTTAAATATGGGTGTATTTGGAATTGTCGGTAGAGGTTAAAAAAACTTTTTTTAGAATTTTTTTTATTTAATTATTTGATTTTTATTATTTTTTATAAATTGTTTTTTCAAACTTACTTCTGAAAAAAGTATTAATTTACCTGCTTGTAATTTTAAAAAGCAATTTTAAAAATAATATAAAAAATTTTGTTGAAAAGCATTTTTAAGAAAAACAATGTCAAACAAGGCGTATATATGATATATCCCATAACATAAAAGATCCCTAATTTAAATCCTTATTCCATTCCCTTTGAAAAAATTCCATATATCAAAAAATAAATAAATATTACTTCATTTTAAAATATCTATAGTTTTAGAATTTCAAAAAATTATTTATTATTTTTTTTAATTTTATCCTCTATTTATTCTTTTATTAAATTATTGTATTAATTAATTTTATTTCTCCACATCAAAATAAAATAAAATATATAAATTTTTTAATTTTTTATTTTAAAATTATGATAATTTAATAACTATTTTAATCCATATACCGAAATCTTAATCAACGAATATTTTGAAACATATCAAATAAATAAATAAATAAATGCACCCCACAATTCGGTTATCCCTTTTTTTTTTTTTTTTTTTTTTCCATATTTAGGAGACATGCATCAATACTTAGTAATTTTCCCTAGAAAATGAAGCGTGAACCGTTTGGATCGAGCTAATAAACCCACTGCATGGACTAAAATGGTTATAAAAACCATGGGATATATACCTACTACAACAAATCTGAAGATTTTACAAATTGTGATTTTAACAAAATAAAAATGCACATGAAAGAGAGAATTAGGAGAGAAAAATTATCCATTGAACAAGATATAATTTCACTGCAAAATTTAGTGAAAAATGATCCTCAATCATGTCAATATTAAATTTTTCTTTTTTTCTTTTTTTTTTATTTTAACAAAATAGAAATATGATGGAAATTCAAGCATCATGCAGCCAAATTGAGAATTACTATTTTTAGCTAGTCTAGATAAATCCATAACATACATCAACGTCTGCTTTGGAGCTAAAAATCATTCTTTTCCTATCTAACGAAGAAGTTTGCAAATTCTAGCTATCAAAGCCTCTCAAAAAAATATAGATACCCCATATCCTTAGGAGGGTTTACAGAAGCCCCAACCTTGTTGTCGTTAAAAATAGTCCATCTGCCATCTTTAAACACATGAGCAACGTAATGACCACATTGAGTAGAGGTTCCAATGTGGCTCACTATCCCGAAAAGCCTGTATCCTGCATAAAGGTACAAAACCAACCATTTTAATTTTAACACATTGGAAAAGTTTGATCTGAACAATTGAAGCAAATAACATCATTAAAAAAAATGTAATTTACAGTTCAAAGAAACATAATCATAGATATTATTGAAGTCGTGCATAACAAAACATTCAAAGTTCGGTCAAATTTGGCACTAGGTTATGCATAATAGTTCAGTAGCTTGAAAATTTTTAGTCTGCATGTTACTGAAAATTTGCCACAATAAAAAAAAATTTCCCTTTGGTACAAATATAAAAACCCACTTTCTAATCACCAAAGCAAAACATAGGTTTTGACTTGATCTTCCTACAATGTTTGTGTTATTTTGGTATCTTGAGGTAGAACCAAGCAATGAAACGACATCCATTCAAAAAAACAAGGGACCATTATAATGTTGGTGTCTGAACTTTGTTAATTTGTCTATTTTAATGTCTCAACATTATCTTTTTTATCAATCATCTGAACAGAACTTTTCAATTTGGTAATATAAAACTTGTCTAAAAAATACTAAAATAAGTCCAGATAAGAAAACAGATAAAATGAGCATACGCAATGTTAGCAAACAATAAATCAAAAGTAAGGGACAAGAGACTAACTCCCTCCTCCATCAGGCAGTCCAGTATCATCTGGAATTGGTGTGGTGCTTGATGTGGTGGCATTCATATCAGATGAAACAGAAGCATCAGGACTGCTGAATATCCAATCTGTTGCTTTCTCGATGTCCCAACCCTGTAAAATTTACACATTCTGAAAATAGTTAAAAAAAATATACCAATTTATAGCACAACATAGTTAATTGCAGTCACTTTATTCCCAAAAAGAATGACAAGCTATAGAATCTTTACCGATGCCTTTAGTGCTTTCCGTGCTATTTCTTCTTGAAAGCCAAATGAGATCAAAGTATCAATTTTGGATTGGTCAACAACTTCAGTACCTTGTGCCTCTTGAGATATGGGAAGATCTATGTCTGAAAGAAGACATGCTCACATTAATTCTTACAACACAAAAACATTATTACGGCACAACCCACATCAGACTGAAAGAATAATGCCAATAGGCTTTCTGCAGCAATGAAATATCTTGTCAAGGAAACAATATAATTGAATACCTGGATCATCCATGTGAGAAAGTAACCAATTCATTGCTTCTTCTACACCAGTGTTTAAGGTATTTATAGCGGCTTTCTGGCAATGAAGATGGTTGAATCCCATTGAGACGAGCTGGGAAACAATATCCTCGTTGGCCACAGGCTGATTTGATTCCACCTCACCCCCAGGGGCTGTGCAAAACAGATATAACATGCTAAAGAATATCAACTGAAATCCATTCTTAAAAAGAATGAGAGACGAGTAGAATACAGATATGACAGGCCACCAATTCCCTAATTCTAGGGCAACTAGACTAACCCACCAAATGTACAGTGATCATCAGATCATAGAAGAGATAACAGGCAACTCATTCAAATTGCACTCATAGCACTCATCATTAACAGATGACCAAATTGATGGTAATAATGAGATATGCACCAGTGGAAATGCACATGATGGCGTAATAATTTGATAAAAGTTCTATCATAAGACAATTATACAGTAGTAAAGTATCCTACACACACCGACTCCATCTTCACCACCACCACCCCTTCAAACTATTTTTTTTTTCTCTTCTATGCCACATGTTAACTGTCAAGCACAACGGTTGCTACATAGACAGTCCTGGCTTAATGTTATACTATAAAATAACTTTGTAACTATTTCATATGGAAAATAGTAACAAAGGAATAAGGGAATTCTAGAAGAGAACACATACCAGCCTCTGGCAACAATTCCTCCCCTGGTTGAAGACCCCTGCTCCGCATGTGACTGATATCTATAATATCAGGAACATCTATATATACATCTGGATAGAAAATGCAGTGAACAAGAGTAGTAACTCAATACAGAACCAATTTTGAACGACCAATGAACTGCAAGAAAACTAATGAAGGTGCTAAAATATTTACCAAGTTTTTTCGGCACCCAGCCCTCTTCCATGACAAATTTTCGCATGTGCAACACCAAGTAATCAGGGAACGATGTTAGGCCGGCAGTCCTGCAGGAGGTTAAATTCACATTGGTATAAATATTCTTACAGCATGAGTTTTCTGTCCTTAAAACTTAGGGTCCATAAAGTTGATTTTTTATGCTTTTTATTATTGCAGTTACAATAAATAAAAAAAAGAGAAGCTTTAGCCAGTTAACCAAATGAAGCCTTAGAAATACCATAAAGCTTACTTTTGCGCTGTTGTCTTAGCATTCAAGGCACTGCTATAAAAATCATGTATCTGCTCTGGAGCTGAAAAGCTAGCTAGGCATGCCTCTAGAGGAACCCTTGGACGTATAATTTCCACACTGGATCTGTTACAAGTAAATAGACTAAGAAAAATTCTGACAATGAAAATAGTTCAAAAACAAAACCATTTTACTTACGCATCTTTCCCCTCTAAAACCTCTCCAGCTTTCACCTTTTGGAAGGCCTCAAGTTCCTCTAAATTCACAAATGGTTAAATCAGCATATAAAATTCCGGAAATAGGTTCCATAAAAAAAGACAAAAAAAGAAAAAGAACAAACATAGAAACATACCTTTATTAGTAGCCTCATGTAATGGAATATTCAAAGAAAGAATATAGTCAACCCTTCTATTATAAGCAACCTTTCCAGATGAACACAATATACGCTCCTCAATACCAAACTTGAAACTCTTTGAGGGATCCAATGTGGGTTTCCCACCATTAGCCCGTTCAACTTGGTCAAGAAAATGTAGGAAGAACTCCAACGCATCCTACATAAAAGTTTGTCAATTATTCACCAAAGTAGTTCCTTGAAATGAAAATAATGCATGTCATATTTCCCTACCCAACTAATGCTTTTGCAACTGGGTCATAACCATGCCTCTATTACTGTGCCATTTGCCTATATAGGCATTAATGGTACCATCTACAAGTTTCCAAACATTAATTTACCTAAACCTAGATTCCATTAAAATGAAAATCAACCCCTGTGATGGCTACCATAAATAATGTATTTAGGACACAGCATAAGATGGTGTAGTTCCTGCAGGTTTAACACTTTTCATAGGGAATATAGCATATCAGGAAATTTAAAAGTGTTCAACTTCTCTCATTTTTTTATTCAGCCTAGGTATAAATATAATGTCAAATAGAATCAGAAAGCCATTAATTAATAGACTACATAATAAGTACTTAACTTCTGTTATTTTTATTTACCAAAAATGTAAAGAGGATTATGATCCGCCCCTCCCCCCCATAAAATATAAAATAAAAAAATAAAAGAAAAGAAACCTTCAAGTTGGAAATCTTCCATACAGCTTAAAGGAATCCTTTCAGGCATTTCATGCATTCTAATCTAATTTTCATAAGTGATTCACATTACCAAAAACAACCAAACTATAAGGTTATGCGATAGTTGTTCTAATATCATAATGAATATACCTGTTGCCTCATAGAAGAAAACTCAGGATGGCTCGCAGCAATGACTGCCTTGAACATACGAGGGTGTATCCCTTCCTGTTTCTAATATTTGCAGAAAATGGACAAAATTAAAAGGGGTTAAAAGTCATCAAATAAGAGAAGAAAAGCATATTTGACAGAAACCAAAGCATATTGATTAAACTTCCAGACACACTTACAAAGAAATAATAACAAGCCACTTGCATAAGACACTAATACATGCAATAAACATTAAATATGCGAATTTTGATTGTTCATCAAAAATCCCAGTATGCTTATTTGAAAATCTTGAAAAATAAATCACAGTAAAAAAGTGGACAAAAAGTTCAGACAGAGCTTACAGAGCTTGTTGAGGTAGCAGCATTTGCATTATCATCTTCCTGGATGACAAATACGAACAATTAACAAAGTAAGCTAGGAGGGGAGAAAAGGCAAAGTTATAAAGGACAACACATTGCTCCATTTTCCATACCTCCAATGCTGGAACGGAGTATTTACCAGATAGCATACCATGCGCCAGCTTGGTTCTGCCATTTGAAACAAATGCATAAGAGCATCACTAAAAACCTCTCTAAATGCCTCCTTACTCAAAAATAGGGAGCCATATCACACTATTTTCCTTCCAACAAGCTCCCTATTTATCCTCCTTCCCTAAATTTTTTTAAGAGCCAATTTCTCTCTCCTCAAATTTGAGGAGAGAGATTGGATCCCTAACCAATATTTTAATTTTTTTTTTCTTCCTTTTCATTTCTTTCATTTTTTAAATTATTATTATATTTATTAATCAAAAATTTATTATTATTAAATTACTATATTATTATTATTAAAATATTATTTTATAATATTTTAAATTAGATTATTCTTTTTTAGTAGTAAAAATTTTATGTAAAGTATAAAAAATAAAATTATAGTATAATAATAATAATAGTTTGCCATAACTTTTTATATCAGGTTATATTTTTTTAGTAGTAAAAATTTTATACAGAGTAAAATAAATGATATTGCAATAATAATAATAATATTTTGTTTTAATATTTTTAAAAAGATTATATTTTTTTAGCCGTAAAAATTTTATGTAGAGTAAAGGAAATGAAATTATAAATTTATATATAAAAAAATGAAATTGTAGATTTATTAATAAAAAAAATGAAATAGGAAGTGAAATAGAGAGTGTTGTTAGAGTATGCACAATTTTCAAGATAAGTTAAAATAAGGAGTTGAATTGTTTATAATATAATAGAGAGTAAAATAAGAATCATTGTTGGGGATGCTCTAAGGATATAAATGATTGATGCATTAACAATAAAAAGTTACTTTGCAATACAAATGGATCATTTACTGTATTAATTAATTAAAAGAAAATGAGCAAATAAATGTCATAACAGTGTGGGTGTGTGTTGGAGGGGGTTGAAAAAGTATCATTAGATTGGGTGAGAAACATTAGCATTATAAGCGTGCACATTACTTACAATTGCATATTTAAGTCTACAGTTGGATCAGCAGGAGCCATCTCAAATGCTGCTTTTAAGCTCTGGTTCATGTAGTATCTAATAACATAATCACACCAAACAATGAGTAGAAATAAATGAGCAATCAACAAATTCTGATTGATTAAAATCTTACACACATGCACATAATTACAAATACAAACATGTTACAGACTGTATATATATAAAATAGGAAAATTATATATATACTAATTTATTATAATTAATATAGGAGATTTTCCTTCCTAAATTTGGACTCCTAAACTTGTATATATACCTATACAATTGATGAATAATATATCAATTCATTCCATCTCTTCTAGTTCTATTAAGTTTACATGGTATCAGAGCATTAGAGAGTGGGATTTGGGTCTGGAAACATAAAATTCCAGAATTTGAACTGTCTGCAAATCGGCATA